>JAUMHD010026595.1:0-37655 GCA_032359135.1 Ulvella scutata
AGGCAGTATCTGAGTTGTGCCCTGGCTCGTGGTCGTGGCATTGTGTTTCGTCACTATTATCGCAGTTTGCCTAAGAGCGCTGGGAAAGACTTTCGTGATGGTGCTGTTGTGCCATTCGAGTGAAGTGGTGGATGTTTTGTGTCGGTTGATTTTGGCTATTTGGGTTCATGCCTATTTACTACCTTTCCGGTTTATAAACAGAGTTGCTCCGGCACTGTGGGGACCCACCTCAGCCCTGAGAATGCAGGAATATGGAGGCCAGACGCTGTGCTGAAGCTTAACTGTATTTTCACTCAGTTGTGTCTCCTGCGGTCTTGTGATATCTGAGACTTTCTCATTGTGAAAGAGGCACGAGAGCAGCGCCTCGCAATGGCCTAGACTCAGCCCCTGTGTGGGGGTTCGAGTACTACGTCTGCTATTGGTATGAAACCTAGGTCACTGATCACTGAGACATGTAGCGCTACATGTCTAAGTGGTCAGCGACCTAGGTTTCATCACAGCTATGCATGTTGCAAGGAGGAGGGCAGTGGTCAGCGACCTAGGTTTCATAACAGCTATACATGTTGCAAGGAGGAGGGCAGTGGTTAGCGACCTAGGTTTCATAACAGGTATACATGTTGCAAGGAGGAGGGCAGTGGTTAGCGACCTAGGTTTCATAACAGCTATACATGTTGCAAGGAGGAGGGCCACTAACTGTCTACCCGGCGGCAATCCTCCTGTCCACAGGTATACCAGACGTACACCACACGTGTGTACACACAATGTTGTGTTCACCTTACACACATGAACCATGCAACCGGAACAACCAGAACAGCAAACACCAGTTTATAACAGAGCCAGAGCCACCTTCATGACCAGGATGTGCGCCACCAAGCCTACTGATGGTCTTAGCCTAGGCTAGCCTCTCATTTATTTCCATTATTCCTGCAGCCCAAGCATGCACTTTGCATATTTCGGCATGCTGTGTTCATCGGTGATATTGGTTCAATAAACACCAGTGCAACTCAGTACGGGCGTTTGTAATGGCTGCAGATGATAAGAAACAAAGAACATCATCTTCCAATTGAACAACAGTGTAGATCCTGTGTTGGTCAGGCACATCCTCCTGTGAAAAGCTGCAGTGAGGTCTCCTGAAATCTGTGGACAAAGTGTCATCATGATAGCGTTCACGCCTTTTTGAGGGCCAGATTCAAGACTGCGGCCGTGTGTGAAGCATCAGCGTGCCCGCGACGCATGCGTGAAGGCAGCATGCCAATTTCGCGCTGTGTGGCAGGCAAGCACGCCCCTTTTTCAAACATGTTCGTATTTAGATGTGTCGACGAGCTGGAGCACTTGGTGTGATTGGCACAAATGCTGTAGATCCCAGCAGCGCCTTGCTCGGAAATAGATGGGTACAGGATATCAACTGTGAGTGCAGGTTGTTTCCTTTGCACAACTGACACCGACAAGAGCAAAACCTGCCGGACGAGATGCAATCTGTTGCCAGTCGTCCAAACGCCCGCAGCGACCTAAGCAGTATCATGGAAAAGTCAAGCGGTCACGGCAAAAAGGTTTCCCTACTCTCTCTCTCTCTCTCTCTCTCTCTCTCTCTCTCTCTCTCTGGGCGTCGGGCAGCCCGTTCTGTGCGGTAGTGTTTCACTTTTGTGCTGGTAACGTGCGGTGCTTATGTGTTGGTGTTGGGTTTGGCATTGTCTCTGTGGCGATGGCGGGCTGCTTGCTTTGTTGCCGGACAGGCATTACCAGGGGTGGCCACTGTAGGAGGGCTCCCGGACAGCCGCATGTTGGCTGCAGGAAGCGGGAGGGAAAGCAGGCCTAGGACTTGGAGCCAGGGTAGACTTGGGGGGTTTCGGAGGAAGCAGGGGGGGCATGGTCACGGGGCACCACATGGGAAACGTGTTTGGGGATGGTGCTTGTCGGTAGGGTTCAGTGCTAGAGGAGGAGGGTGCTGATGTGTAGGATTTGAAGTTGTCGCTGTGTCTTGGCATTGAATAATTGTGGCCACGCATGCATGTCTCCTACATCCACTCATGTGTGGGCACTCATGTGAACGTCGCAGCTCATGTGGACGGCGCTTTAGCTTTGTCGCTGCGGCACAGCTACGCAACTTGCAGAAGTACGCTCACTACCGCTACGGCCTCTCTCCTGCCTGGCAGTCTGATTTAGAGAGGCTGTGCAGTTGACTGCGGTGACAGACCAACCATGTAGGGATTCTTGGTGTTCATGCTGAGACGCCGCAGTGCTGAGATGCCATGAAGCGATGCATGTCTTAGTGGACAGGGAGCTTGGGCTCCAGGGTTTGCAGCACTGGAGGGGGAAGGGGCATCAACACAGAGGTGGCTGGGTTATGAGTCATGGACTTGGCCGCTGACATGGGGGGGGTGGAGTGGGGTGGAGCGGAGCGGTAGGTGTGATGGGCAGAGAGGGAAGTTGGCTTCAGGTGTTGTGAAAATCTGTCCTTGTGACCACTGCACATGGCAATGTATTCACAGGTTACAGGAACGAGCTTGGCACAATGAATTCAGGGAAGCAGGCGACTCAGGACGAATATATCCGCGTGGGGTGCATAGAACACGGAGACTGTTAGGTGGGAAGGCTACGGAAGTAGGGAGCCGCTCAAACTGACCCAACCCACGAAGCAAGGGTACCTGATGCTGCTTACGACAGGTTCGGAGTTGCGAAGGCACGCCGCAAAATAAGGCCTGTGACCGTAACAATGTTTAGTGCTGCACACGGACTCTTAAGAGCAGAGACTGATTGCTCCTGCCTCTCAGGTGCTGTCATTCAGAGCCAACTGTGCATCTGCTTTTGTGAGTGGTGCAGTATTTCGTATGTGTCATACTGCGAGGGTTAGTCTGTTATTAATGATTGTGTTCAGACCCTGCTGTCTCTTTACTGTTGTTCTTGGGCTTGCATGCATGAATCATGCAACCCAAGCATACCTAGGTATACCTGACCTGGCTTTGTCCATTATGAACCATGAAAGTGATATTTATGCAAAGTATGCCAGTGCCATTCGGTGCGAACGTTTGGTGTCTGTGCAGATGATATAAGCGAGGAGCATTAACTTGCAATGCTGGACGATGTCAAGGCACCAGTTCCTGTGAGTATCTGCTGTGACACCTCCTGAATTCTGTCCAGCAAGCTTCACCATGAAGGCTGCAACACTTTTTAGATGGCCAGCTGCAAGACTGGGGCCGTGTATGAACCATCAGCGTGTGCGAGACGCGAGTCTGAAGGCAGAATGTCAAATTTGGCATGTGTGCCAGGTACTCAGGCCCCTAGTGAAGTTTACTTCTCTTAAAAAAAAGAGAAGTAAACTTCACTAGGGGCCTTCTCTTTAGATGTGTTGACGAGCTGAGCTGGTGTGCTTGGTGCAAAATGTGGTGGTGACAGCCGTGTCTTGCTTGTCCACTCCTTGCTTGTCAACTCCTTGTCCAGTCCCCCAGAAGCGCTGCAGAATCTGTACCAGTTAATTTTCGTGCCAAAGATGAATGTACGGAAGGATTTGTCGGAGGTTGTCCAATGCATGCATGGTTTGCTGCAGCAGGGGGCAGATGGGTCAGTGCGCAACATGCCCGAGTGCTTGTTCAAAGTCTCCAAGACAGCACACAAGCACGAGGCACTGCAGCAGGCTCTTCAGAGGGAGCCTTATCGAGGCATGATTGTGAGTATGCTGGAGGCGTGCGTAGAAGATGTGGCTGTGTACAAGGATGCTGTGCTGGTGTCCAAGCTGTGCTCTGCCCAGTACAACCTTGGCATCTGCTGCGGGGCCTTCTGGCAGCGTCTGAAGCTGGAACATGTCTCAGCGTGGAACTCACGGGCGGCTGCCAATGTTGTGTATGCTTATGGTAAGCTGCACCAGCTGAAGGCTGCACCCCCTGCGTCCCCCAGGCTTCAGGAGCTATTTCGTGCAAACGTTGTGAAGCACGCCTGCAGCATGAAGCCACAGGGTGTGGCCAACACTCTATGGGCTTTTGCACAGTTAGACCTGGTGCTTGGGCAGGCACATGAACCCCTGACGAAGGCAGTTGTGAGTGTTGCTGATAGCATGAATGCACAAGACGTGACCAACACGTTTATGGCTTTTGCAAAGTTAAGGCTGAAGCTTGGGGAGGAACATGAGCCACTGATGAGGTCGTTTGTGAGGGTTGCTGATAGCATGAGTCCACAGGCCGTCACCAACTCTTTGTGGGCGTTTGCAACATTAGATGTGAAGCTTGGGGAGGCACATGAGCCACTGATGAAAGCAGCTGTGAGGGTTTCTGATAGCATGAGTCCACAGGCCGTCACCAACTCTTTGTGGGCGTTTGCAACATTAGATTTGAAGCTTGGGGAGGCACATGAGCCACTGATGAAAGCAGCTGTGAGGGTTGCTGATAGCATGAGTCCACAGGCTGTCGCCAACTCTTTGTGGGCGTTTGCAGCATTAGATCTGCAGCTGGGAGAGGCACACGAGCCACTCATTAAGGCGGTTGTGAGGGTTGCTGATATCATGAATGCACAGGACGTGGCCAGTACATTGTGGGCGGTGGGGACATTGAGGCTGAAGCTGGGGGCTGCCCATGGTCCTCTTCTGCAGGCTGGTGTAGGCTTGTCTTCACAGTTCGAGCGCATCCATGTTATGCAGTGTAGTTCTGGACTGGAGTGGCTGCAGAGCATGGGTAGCAGCGATTCTGATCTGGCTAAGTCAGTGCAGGCTGTTGAGCGTGCTAAGCAGCGCAAGGTGTGTTTTGATGGGTTGAAAGTGGTAGAGTAGCTCTACATGACAAAGCCAGTAGATCAATCAAGCAGGTGCTCGGAATTCACTGACTCAGCGTTGCTGTGCTGTGGACGGAGAGAGGTATTAGAGCAGCTTGGCGGCTGACGGTTGGTTGAGTTTCTTTGACGTTTGAGCAGTTGGATAGATGCTGATGGTAGAACATGCAGCCCGCTGTGTGTGCCAGAGGCCTGCAGGTGAGCAGGTGGAGTTGACATTGGTAGTATGCACACCTAGTGCATAGGCACAGGAGAGCATATGTATGAAGGCGTCAACCCGGTCAGTGGGTGTTCATGTAGATGTCAGGCTGCGTGGGTGGATGCGAATGCGCATGGGGCAGAGCAGTGTTTGCGGGCGGGCAGGTGTGTAAAGTTACAGGCATAACTCCATAGGCGGGCAGGTTGACACAGTGTGACACAGTCTCATCACTTCTCCCGGCCAGCGCTCTCGGTCAGCGCTCCCACTGTCCTCGGCCCCGACCCACCCACCTCGTGTGATGCAATCCTTCGAGATGTACTACCCAGCCTACAACGCCGAGTGGGGCGAGCCCTGTCCGCCTCATCGCACTCCGACCTCCTCACACGGCTTTCGACAGTGCCCGGCGACGTGACTCTTGAAGTCCGCCAACGAGCAGTGCGAGACTGCGCCCGCCTTCGCTCCTGCTCCAATGCGAGACTGCTGGGGCGTGTTATGTTCTGTGCAAGTACCAAAAGCGCCCGATCGGTTATGATCGTATTCTACCACTAGGAGCTATGATGTCACTGATATTGTAGATTCGCCTACAAGGCGAACAATTGTAACAGGGCGCCTGCCTGCGCTGCAGCTCCGATCGACCTGTGTCCATCTGGCTTGCAACACCGCCCACTTGCCCCGCCCTCACTCTGTCCTCCGATGGATTCTCCACGGACACCCGCCTCCGGCTCGCCCTCGCGCTGCTCCACCAGGACACAGCCGACCTGTTGCGCTGCTACTGGGGGCGCCATCAGTGGCGGGCACCGCTCCATGACATGCCGTCCCATACACGACAGAATAGTTTCCCGCCACAATCGTACAGTCCATGTTTGGCGAAACTTATAATTACACTGCCGCGGCAAGCTGTGCTGGCGTGGCCAACACATGTGAGCCCAATGTACACCAGGCTGCTAGACTCCGCATGCCTGAGGACACGCAGCATTCCCCCGCCCCCACACCAGGTCTCCCCCGTGCTTCCCACCCACCACCTACCGCCCCAGCCCCGATGCCCCGCAGCCGCAGACCCCATCGCCCTCCACAGCCCCCTCAGAACTTATGCCGCCGGTCCCACCACCGGCGGCATCAGTTCTGAGGTCCCACCACCGGTGGTCCACCGCAGCACCCCCAGTCAGCAGCCCCCCCTCTGCAGCATCCAAGCACCCACCAAGTTGGCCATCTTGCCACGCTCCCACATCCCCCGCCTTCTCACAGTCCCCAACCGGCTGCCCCCGCTCCCCAACATACAATCCCCACCCCACCCCGCCGCAACCACCTTCCTCCCCACCCCAGCCCCTCCCTCTGGCGTTGGCCAACCCCACCGCGCACCCGGCTCTCCCCTCATTGCTTACCCCCTCCCCTCCCAGCCACCGACGCCGGCACCACGCACTCCACGCCGCACAGGCATCCCCGAGCACGGCGACTTCAAGGCGATGTTTCCAGCCCGACGGGAGATGATCCTCGACAAGGACGAGTCCTCCTTTCTCGACCCCTGCGCGGACTCGTATGTGAAGGCTGCTGCCTGTGCCAACGGTGCCGTGGCGAACTTCCGTGACTCGCAGAAATACGCCCACTACCGCAACAACCTTCCTCCCACCGAGACGTCCCGCGTGAGTATCGTGCCATTGAGCCGCAAGGTCTTTGGGCGCCTTGGTGAACCAGGATTGCAACACCTCAAGTCGCTCGCCGAGCCTCCTCTTGTCAACTGTGCCGCTTCCACCGGCACAGTTGACAAGAGGACCTTCGTGGACCAAACTCTGCGCATGTTGGCTACCACGGCCTGCCGCAGCAACCACGACATCGTTTACATGTGCGCCACCGTCGTGCATGCCCGGGTTGCCGGCAAGGTCCTCCTGCCGGGCCTGCCGCTTCCTACTGGTGACGCTGCAACCACCTGCGGCTGCTGATCGCCCGATGCGTCCCCCCTCCCTACACCGCGGCCCTTCCTCCTCGCTCCCCCCCCTCGCCACGACAGTCCTCGTGGCGTTCCCGCACACCCCCCCCCGAACACACACAACCCTGGCATCCCCTTGGCCTTCAGCCCCCACAGCCGGCACCCACGGCCAACATACCCCTCCATCTCCCCCCCCCCCCCACAAACCTCTGGCTACAGCATGTTGCGGGTCCCTCCCCGCCGCCCCCTCCTTCCTCCAGCGCCACGCTCCCCCTCGGCCGGTCTCCCGCCACCGGTGTCCCTTGCTTCCCGGCCCCGGCCTCCCTCCCACAGCCCCCTCACCGGCTCCTGGCTCCATGTCCCTTTCCCCTCCCGCCTCCTGTGGCCACCCCACGCCCCCTAGGTTCCCGGCTGCAGTCTACACTGGTGATACCTGGCGGGCGCCGCCCCTGGTGGCGCCGCCCCAGCTGCGCTGCCCCGCGGCCTTGAGCCGTTTGTGCTTTGCATTGTTGTTCCCCTGCTACTCTGCTGACGTGCGGCGTTTGTGTGTAGCGTGTGGCACTGTCTCTGGCGGGCTCCTTACTTTCTTTGTTGCATAGGCCGAAACGGCAACCAATATGCACCATTCTTTTCAATCGAGAAAGTACATCAGGTGCAGGGTCAATTTCACATTTGTCTGCAAATCTAAATGCCCTTGACAACATGCATCAATGTCCGAAGCATAGCTTGATTCCGGACAACAGCTTGATTCACATTTTAAACGAAAACAAGGCTTCGCGCGCTTCGCGCGTCTCGGCCTCTTAGTGTGCAAAGAAAAGCTTCCACTTTTCTTTGCACGTTAGGCTGTACATGCAGTTTTCTTGCCAAGACTGTACGCGGTACATTGTACGCTGACAACTGGCTCTATCGCATGCAACGCAAGCATCACAGACATGACACCCTTTCCAACCTGTGCACACTTCGACGCATTGAATGTACATGTGCTGAAGTTTGTTATTAGCGTGCGTGCAGTTGCGGGGAACGGCAGACACGTCAAAATAGCAGGAATAATCACATATAGGTCATTACAAACCGGAAAGGTAATCATATATAGTAGTAGCTTGTAAACTAGGAAACGCATTAGCAATTTGTAAACTATGAGGAATCAAACCATCCCCATCTCATCATTTCACGTGCTTCACAATCACCTGCAGGCGCTGCGAAACATGATCTGTGTTGGATGCAAACATTGTAGGCACATACACTCATCCCCTTAAGATACACATACACTCAATTTGCCCTGTGTACTGCTGCAGCTATTCCATGTCCAAGTCCATGCACACCGCCAAGTCCAGGTCTGATACTCTACACTCAACACTGCATTCAATCAAAATCTTCCACCCCCTTTTCACCCCCCTGAAGATCAGCGAGTCAAAATTTTCTGGCCCCCTCTCTAATACAATCGATAAAACCCGTCTCTGGCTTCTGGTCTACTCTCACATACTCTGAACCAAACATCTGCGGGAAGGAGGCATTGCAGACTCAGTGCTACAACGGTGAACGGACACGAAGCCAGAAGAGCTCATCTGCAACCCCCCACCCACTCCACTGCTTGCAGCAACTCTCTTGAAAGCAACTCGTTCGAAAGCAACTATGTCGAAATCAACTCTTTCGAAATCAACTCTTTCGAAATTGTCTAAAGTGGACGCAACTCTTTCGAAATCAACCCTCCTGAAGCCCTCTGCATTCTGAGCCACGTCTCAAAGGAACTCTCTCACAGAATCTCTCGCACAGAAACTCTCGCACTCACAGAAACCCACACGGGCGGGCATCAGCCAGATGCAAGCTCTTCCTCACAGCCACCCTAGACGCCACAGGCTGACTAAACGGCTCCGGCAAGGGATGAGACCGGAAGCAATCCCCCCCCACAGGCCTCCCATCCATACTGATCCTGCCCCCCGCAGTACTAGCACACTCCGCCCCCCCATCCCCCCGGCTCGCACTCGCCGTCATTTCCAACTGCGCGCCGCAGTCCGCCCGATACCCCTCCTTTTGGTTCCCAGAACTGCAGCACCCGGTCAGGGTAACCTCGACCGCGTCACATGCATACAGTCCATACGCCGAGTTCTTGCTGACAACACAACCCTCGCCGTCCAGCTCAGAACCCTCGTCCACGACATGCATGCCGCTGCCGCCACACTCTGAGCTAGAACACTCTCGCAGCATCGCCTGACCACCTTGCTCGACGACAAACCCGTTGTTTGCACTCCTGGACACTTTTACAGTGTCGCAGAGTAGGTGGCCGTGGTGCGATGATCGGCATCCGCAACTGTCGCCTTCGCTGCTGCAGTGTGTGAGCTCCATAACCCCCCCATCAGTCACCGCGTAACCCCCTGAATGGGGCTCCTGTGACGCTACCCCGTTACCGACGCTAATGCATGAAACCGCCTTCACGCGGCCGTGGTCGCTCACAGTTACAGCGCTCAGAAAGTTGCGCGTGAACCGGCAGTGCGCCACATCAGCGTGGCTACCAGGGTCACTCACCAGTAACCCCGCCGAGTGCTTCACACCGGACAGCGTGCAGTTGCGTAGGCTGCTTGTGGCACCCCCGTGGACACAAACGGCAGCGTGCCCGGAACTGGTGACTGCACACCCGGAAAGAGAAACATGAGACTCTTCATCAGAGACTTCGACGCCGGTGTGGCAGACGCGGTGAATGTTCAGATCAGAAGCTTCTAGACGCGCGCCGGCCTGGACCAGCACCCCCTGCACCCCCCCGGAGATGAAGCCCCCCCCCCGGATGATGACTTCGGTGCCGAAGCCGTGTGACAGGATACTGAGGCCTTGCATTGCGATGTCCATGTCGTGGAATTGGGGGCCTGAGAGGGTGGCTTGGGCGGCGTCCAGGACCATCAGGCCGGACTTTTCGAATGTGCAGTCCTCAAAGGTCATCTGGCAGGTGCTGCCCATGCATACGACTGCACCTCCTGCATGCATAGGATTGCTTGAAGGACTTTTTTTTGCAACAGAAAAGAACAGAGTATTTACAAACCGGAAAGGCGTACAGGCATGACCCCAAATAACAAAAGCAACTAACAGAAAACAGAGCAGAACAGAGCAGAAGAGGTGGCAATAAACTGTGCTGAAACAACTACCTAATCTCGCATGCATAGGAATGTTGTACAAGTACTTGCAAGTACTGGACTTGCAAGTCCAGTGTCTTATATCTAAGGCATCGTTACATATGCCGTGCTGACCTGCAGGGGAGCTGAGCAGGGCCCTACTCAGCTTGGGGAAGGGCTGGGGAGTTGAATGCTCTGGTAGGAAACGCTAGTATCAGCAGTATCGACTACATCAAAGATAAGAAGGTTATCGAGTACATCAAAGATAAGAAGGTGCTCGTTTGGCTAAGAGTGCTGGGAAAGACTTTCATGATGGTGCTGTTGTGCCATTCGAGTGAAGTGGTGGATGTTTTGTGTTAGTTGATTCTGGCTATTTGGGTTCATGCCTATTTACTACCTTTCCGGTTTGTAAGAGGCAAAGAAGGTGCTCGATTCTTAATCTAAGGTTCTTAACCTAACGTACAAGCTGATGAGAGTAGTTCCAAGCTGATGGAGGTGTAGTTCGACGCACCTTGGAAGGTAACATTCTTCAGATGCATACATGCGTTCTGGAACACCACGCATGCATTATCCGGCAGCTCAATGGTCGAGTCTTGGAGGAATGTGCCACCCAGAGGCAGTCGGCACCCCACCGCCCCTGTCCGTTTCTCTAGGGTAAACACACAGTTGTCGGACATGCATGCTCCTCCGTCTCTCCCCGCCTCATGTAGCCACACTGCTGACTGTGCTGCATCATGCATGCTGCTGATGTGGCCGTCTGCATGCATGTCGGGGTCTGCGGCGTAGTCTTGGCCAACGTCCACGCATAGAGAGACTGAGGCGGCACTTGGACTTTGGCGCTGGGAGTGGTGTGAAGTTTGCATGCGGGGCATGCATATGGACTCCAGTGCCGGGTACTGGGCGAGGACTGCGACTGGCTTGAGAGACTGTGGAAGGTGGATGAAGTTTCTGAGGAAGGTTCCAGGTGCTTCTCGGAGGACCATTGCAGCGATTTCCACGGACAAGGAGTCAAGAACCTGAACATGTTGAAAGAGAGTTGTTTTGTTGTTGTTTTTGATGACGATCATGGAAGTGTGTGTTTGTGTGCAATGGACAGGGGGGAAGTTGAGGGTTTGCATAGGACGTGACAACACAATGGAGCAGGGCCCTGCAGGGGGCATACATAACTGGCTGATGATATCTACTGTGTTAAAGCGCTGTTAGCCTGCATCGAGATATGAGATGGGCAGCTATCGTGGATCCTGATTCAAACCTCGAATGCTTTCATCAGACACAACGAACCATGCCCAACAAGATTTTGTGCACTGCTCGGTTGGATGCATCAGCTACGAGACTTGGATGTCCATCGGTGCACAACAAGATTTTGTGCACTGTTCGGTTGAATGCATCAGCTATGAGACTTGGATGTCCATTGGTGCAAGGGAATGCTATGCTCAGGCGGATCTGGCAGTAAACAGACAACTGCAGGAAGTAGAACATCAGAAGGGATATAGGATAATGTGATCATACCTGGGTCACGTACTGAGTTTTCACGCTGGAGGGTTGCTCCGAGCAAGCCATGTCAAGCAATCGATGCCCGAGCATGCCAGACAGTGTAGTTACCAAGACAGCATCCTGAAACAGTACCGCAGCCTGCAGCACAACAAACCAAAGAATCAGTGATTTGGCAACACGTAGTGTAGGATAAGATATGACCGCCCACACCAATGACCACCGGACTCAAACTGAACAATGATAGGCGCGCTATGATACGAGTACCAGCAACAAAATCCATGCTGATGAATCACCCAAAGCTGTTACGAAACATACGCGAGAAACAGTACCTTGAGGTACTGGATCATCGTCGGGTCGTCTGTAGCTCGCAGAGAAGCCTGCGAAGCGATGAAACACTCCACCCACCATCTGCAAGGCCGCGCAGGAACCTTGACAGTTCCTAGTTTGCCTCCTTCGCCAATACATTTCACTTGAATCCTGATGAATGTGCTACGATCGGCAAGCTGAGTTATGAGAAGCTCATCAGACACAAGAGCTTGCAGACTCACGAGTTCGGATTTGGAGCCCATACTAGGCGACATCTGCAGCTGCGAGTCGCTCGTTACTGTCCCCGGTCGCATCACTCCCACCATGTCTGTAATCTTCCTGGAGGTATGTTGGTGTGCGTCAGGCTACGTGGAACGGCAATGTCTTCCGGTCAGAGGACCTCAGTGGTAATGAAGTGTATATGACTCAGCTTGCGATGCGGCGCTCATAAGTACCGAGCATAGAGCGCATGCCGGGGTTACTTGCAATTGAGCATGGAAAGTGTTGGTTCATGTCGGATTTCCGGAACGGCGATGCCGTACGGTAAGCGGATCAGGTTTCGAATGGGTGGTTTGTGGTTGGTCGTTCATGCATGCGTTGGATGACCTGGCCGCAAGTGACTGTATCGGCATGTGCATGAATCCGGCTGTTCCTACGCGCAAGGGCCATGAAGGCACATTTCTGCCCATGTTTTCGTGAATGGATCATGCAATAGTTGCATTAGAAGCATGCTTCGTTACGCAGGGGTAATAGGGTAGAATCAGAGAGGTGGACGGGAGAGAGCTGTGGAGTGTGACGGCGCCGTCAGCAAAGTACGTATGCATGCCGCGCTGTAACTCTCAGTTGGTTACGTGTCCTACAACAGCTTATTGACGGCCTCCGACAGCCCGTGGTGCCCTTCTGGACACATGAGGAGCAACTGCACTTACACGCTGGGGCCCGAATACGCACTGAGCGCAGCATATTACTATATTCAGCACAGTACACTCTCGCTAGTACACTAACGAGAGTGCACTGCGCTCTCAATGTAGTTTTGGCAGATAATCTGATAGATACTATCCAGCTCATGACCTAATAATGGTCTACACAGTGGCCTCTTCTCATACCCATGTACCATACCGTCATAGTAGCTTCCATGGGTGATCTCGATCGAGATATCTGGGCTAGCTAACCCGTCCAGAGTGATTACATCGACAAGGTAACCAGTAGTAGCTACTACTATAGCCTCCTGCAATGCTGATAAGTGCAGCACTGCTCAGTATGCGAGCAAGTCCAACGACTGGATACATGTCCTGAAACCTATTCATATTTCTGTCCAAATTGCGGGGGAGGGGGGGGTGGGGGGAACGGAGCATGCTGCAGTGCGCATCAGCTGCAGGGTTAGATGCTCTTAATCCATCGGTTGTGCATGTGGCAAGCGTGTTGAGTGTCGCGTGCTTGATACCACAGGCAGAGTTGGGGGGAACGGAGCATGCTGCAGTGCGCATCAGCTGCAGGGTTAGATGCTCTTGATCCATCGGTGCATGTGGCAAGCGTGTTGAGTGTCGCATGTTTGATACCACAGGCAGAGTTGGTGTCACATGCAACGCAGCATTTCTGATCCAACTTGTTCATCTTACCTGGGCATGGGTGAGCCGGCATTGTTTCAGGATGTGGAGTAAGCGAACACTAGGAAATCGACATATTTCGAATGGTGCTACTGCGGTGCCTTCGATTGTGTCTACTTTGGGAAGTGAGGCCCCTCTGGTTGATGCTGATTCTTGTTCCACTGATGTTGTTGACTGTGGGCTGTTGTTGCATCGTCAGCGGTCATCATCGAGAGGCGAAAGAAAGGCTGCAACCAAAGCACAAGTTTATACCCTTACATGCCAAAATCACGTAGACTGAAAGGGATGCACTACCAGAACAATCACTGCGAGTTTACCAATGTGCACATCTACAACAGCATTTCTAGGCAGCTTAACATGCATTCTATACCAGCTGACAACATAATTTGATAGCTATCCCGTTGTTCTAGAGGTCCTCTTGCGCAGCCCTGACTGATGTATGTATTTAGCTGATGCCAGAACGGGGGATCTGAACGAGCCTATAGTTCCAGATGCATGCGCACTCATCGTCAGACTCTCACTCAAAGCGCTTGTGCCCTTCCCAGTGTGACTCCTGAATAGCTTAGAAGTGACAGGCCCTTTGTCACCCTTAGTGTAGGAATCTGCAGCATCAGTATATATTGCCAGGTAAGTACTAAGTACTAAACGCATGCTATGCACATTTGCAAAAACTGTTTCAAAATTCACGATGCGCGCCTGTTCGGTCAAGCAAAAAAATGTATCGATACTTACTCGTTTTTTTTTTCCGGTGATACTTACTCGTTTTCATCATTGTTTACAGTGTAAATACTGTATATAATTCCTTGATGCGACGATTGCCAATATGCTCCATCCAAATACCAACGTGTCATCTACAATGTGCAGTCCAGAAGATCACCAACCCCCCCCCCAAAAGCCCCGCCGTGTGTCTCCAGTAGCCCCCCCCCCGCCCCCCCAGGCGCACGTGCGTACAGTCAAAGCAAAGTAATAGGCTAATCGGGAACTACGCCATACCCAATAAGGGGTGAGGACAGGGACATACACGGCCAGGTCACATGAGACCAGGAAGGCAAACACAGAACTGCAGAGAACAACTTGCACTAAAAGCGAATATGTTTACAGAACAGAGCACTCACACAGTGAGCCCCGCAGGCGAGCTGTGTGCAAAAGTGTGCAAAATATCCTTACAAAGGATAGAACAGCCGCGAAAAGGCGTTACAAACCGGAAAGGTAGTGAATAAGCACGAACCCAAATACCCAAAAGCAAGTCAATCAAAAGTGACACCTCACAGAAGGGGACCATACTCATGCAAACACAGCCAGAGGGGGGGGGGGGGGAAGGGGTTGTAGACAGACCTGAGTTCACCATTCCAGGGAGTTCTGTAGGAGACCGGCTGTGTGAAGGGGAGGAGCGGGTGACTGGGTTCTGAAGGCCCACTCCCCCATTCAATCTGAGCCTCTCTGTGTATGGCACTGCAGGCAGCTTCGGCACCTCTCTCATTGATGGACTCCTGGAGACCGTCTTGTTGGTGTGGGGGTAGTTCGTTTTGCCGCTTGTGGACACATGGCCAGTTGCTGCGGCACCGCTGTTTCTGTGCTTTGGAACTCGGCCATGGTAGGAGATTGAGGATGACAGCAGAGTGCTTCCGCTGCACACTCCGTAGTGCTCATGCTCTTGGGCTTCTGCTGGATACCACCTCTGGCCAATCTTTCCTCCTTTCTTGGAGCTGTCCTGTGCAGCTGGGCCCCACCGCTGTGATGCATGATCAGCATGCATGCCTGCGTTTTGGAGTGCTCCTGGCGGCGACTGGTTGGAGTGATGTGGTTGATAGGAAGATGCATGCTTGGAATGCATTTGTGTAGTATCCAACGTCGCTGCGTGGTGCTGCGCACCAGCCTTTGCTGGGATGCTGTCCGTTTCAGAGGTATTTTGGGAGCCTTTGGGAGTTTTTTCCATCACGCTGTCACAGGAACAGTTTCTGTGACTTGCGTCGGTTGGCTGCTCGGTAGCTCCAGCAGTGTGGTGCTGCTGCGTGGCATTGATGGACTGTGTAGAGGTGCTATGGTTTGGCTGCGATGTGAACCTGTCTGGTTGAGACGCGCACATGTCGGGCTGTCCTTTCAGGTCGTCATCTGCGCAGTCACTAAACAAAACTGAATGAGAGAGCACTGGAGCCTCAGGGGATCCCGGGGGCGACCCACCCAGACCTCTACGTGTTGTTTCGGCCCCATGCTTGCATGCATTATCTACCACACCTGCTAAGCCACTGATGCCAGTCGCAGCCTCGAGGGGGTTTGTCGGAGCCGCAGTACTGGGATTGGGATTTATCGAAACCGTGGCGCCGTGAGACACCCCACTGTGCGCTTTGATATCAATATTTTGGTCCATGTCTTCCATAGCAATCGCCGCAGCTTCAGCTGCAAGCTGGATAGGGGTGCGCCTGCCCCGTGTTGGCACTGGAGAACCCTGCGTGTCCTCCCGAACTCGAGCAGATGCGGAATCAACACCACGTGCACCCAAACGGTCCTGCGACACCCTGTCCGAACCACTAAGTCTCGCATCCATCTGACCAGGAGGATTCTGCGGGGCATGCCGGTGATTGTGGAATGCATAGGCCTCATGCATGTGCCCTGTGCGATGCTTTGCAGGGTACAAGAATCGCTGATCCTCTGCCGAATGCACATCCAGGCTTCCGCAACGTTCCGAGCCCTCTCCTGTTGAGGCTACTGGTAGCATCGTGCGGGGCTTATGCACCAAAGCTTTCGCAATGAAGCTTCCTACACCTTCCGGTGCAAACTTTCTAGAAGCTTCCGATGCCCTAGAACCTTCCGTATCTTGCTTTTGCGCCCCCTCGTTTGTCTTGCAGTCCTGCTGGAAACGTAGGGGTCTCTGAGAAGACTGACGGTACAGTGCATGTGCCCCATGCATCTTCTTTCTATCCATGCTTTCCATCCGCTTCGGAGCCCACTCAGACGCCTGTTGTGCGAGCCCCTCGGACTTTGCATTGGGAGCACCGTGCCACTGACCCTGACCAGCTCCTCCTCCTGAGACACCCGCCCCAAATGATGCAGACACAGCACACCATTTACGGGTACCGCGGATGCTCAGGCCAGCAACACCAGCAGCACCCACCCCTGTAGCCACCAATCCGGAGCCAACCCCGGAGTCACGCAGATCCCTGACATCCACTGGCGCTCGCGTTTGTTGTGGTAGATCGTCATCTTCCCCAGGCTCTTCCAAGTACATGAAGGAAGTTGAGTTAACGCGAAACGACCGGGGGTTGCTATTGCCATGCATAGGTACGTTACCAGTCACAGCCGCCTGCAGCAGCAGCAGCTGCTGCTGGTGGTGCTGCTGCAGGGACAACGGGGGGTGTTGCAGGTGCGATTGGAACTCTCGGTAGATTTCATGTTCCTCTGGAGAAGTGCGGTGTTGGGGAGGTTCACTGGCGCTGCGCCAACACGGGACCGAATCAGCGCGAACTTGATGGTAGCGCAGGGTTGGTGGAGAGTTTGAAGCATGGTGATGGGATGTTAGGGCTGTACATGGCTCCTGGGAGGCTGTCGATGGTGCCAATGCTGATAAGTTTTGCGGGGAATCTGTGGGGTTGCATGTTGAGATGCAGCTGTGATATGTGTGTGACTTGCGTTGGCGTGCGCGGCTTCGCTGCTCCTCTTGGGCTGCCGCCTCCTGCAGCATGCCACACAATTCAAAAGCTGTTTCACAGGGGTGTAGTTAACGAAGGTACGGGGAAAGACTGATGTTGTTAGCGGAAAACTGTGTGAAGCGACATGCATTCCATGCATTGTAGTCTAGTCTAAGTCTCTGATATATTGAGGTTCACACACTGATGACAGTGGTTAGGCTACCTTCTGGTATATATAGGTTCTTGCTTGTTTGAATTCCTGGCTTTAGCCTAACGTATCTCTACTGTCATCACAGGTGTGCTATGACTCCTTATTGTGTTCATACTGTTCATTGTAAAGGCAGTAGCCTAACGTATCTCTACTGTCATCACATACTGTCAAGGCGGGCCCCTCTTTCTGGGGTGTATTACATGTTAATAACATTACTTTCCGGCGTGACCACGATTGAAGTGAATTAAGTTGTCAATAACGGTACCCCTGCTGCTTCATCGTGTGCTTCGGAATCCATTGGATCCACTGTCATTCCTGCTTCCTAGACGACCCTCAACGAATCGACTTGAAGAGAGAGAGAGAAACAGAGAGAGAGAATCATAGCAAGCAGGAAAAGATCACCAGCGCTTGTGCCTTGCGGGTTGCCATGCTGTCTAGAAGGTTCCGGAGCCGTTTGCTGTGATGCGAGTCGAACATGTCCTGTGCAGCTTCAAAGCACTTGCTGTATGCAGCCATCTGCTTTTCAACCTCCTTCTCACGTGCATCAGCGTCAGTGTCTTCTGAGGGGAGCTTTGGCGTGGCGGTACGTGAGGCTGTACGTGAGCTGGTGCAGCTGTCGATGTTTGAATTTGAATCGTGCTTTGTGGATGATGACCTCGATCGGAGGACATCAGCTTCTGGGTCCACACTTGGATTCCATCCGCTGCAGGTTTTTGGCGTAAGCTCTCGTTTTTGTATGGACCTCTTTAATGGAATGGCCTGTAGCAGACTTCACACGTTCAGGAACGCCCTCGCGCTTTAAAGCTAGTTTGAACTGCTCCAGCATGTGAGGGAGAGGCAGATTTGCTGGTACATGAGCCATGCTACGGAGTTATGCCTGTAACTTTACACACAGTTTGAACTGCTCAAGCATGTGACGGAGAAGCAGATGCCTTTCCATACATTTTGGAGCAAGAAATTACCAGCTGATGTGGCAAAAGGAGGGCTAGTAGCAGCAGAAACAGATTCAGAGATATCATCAGTAGCTTGCCTTCAAGTTTGGGGTGAAAAAGTTCACCGTTTCTGCTTCAACTGGGAATGCTCGCTCGAAATTACCCAGATTGTCCCGGTTGGACTCGAATCGTTCCCGTTTTGCAAGGGCTGCTTGAATTTCTTCGTTCTCAGTTACCTGCTGTGCTGTCAAAGGGTCTGCTTCGTTTCTTTGATCTGGGTCAGCTTGTGCTTCTCCAACGTCACATTTGTCGATTGAGGGCTCTACTGGCTTGCTGCCACTACTTTGAGGGCAATTGGTGGAACTAGCCACAGTATTCTTGTTGGTAGACGTTTGAGGCTGCTTCAGCGGCGCTTTCAGCCGCTTCATGGCTTCTGAACGTTTCTCCTGCAAATTCAGTACAAGAATGGGAGAGAGTATGAGGTGGTGCTGCATCCTTGGAGTGTTCTAGATCAAGAAACAGATGAAAATTTCCTGTTGGATCTTGACAACCTGGAAAGGGAGTACATATGCAAGAACCCAAATAGCCAGAAGCAACTAACATGAAACAACCACTACTTCACTCGATGAGCCCAACAGCACCATCATGTAAAGGTAGTCCCAGTGTAGATACAGTCCCCTTACACACTGGATAGGCAGATGTAGAGGTAGAATTCCCACGGAACTATGTTCTGCTCATACGTAGGAGCCTTGCCATCAAGATACTGCAGAACAAGCTGGTCCCGGGTGAGGCAACCATGCTAGCAAGCAAGAAATCGCCTGGTAACACGACAGTTTACTAGGAACGAACACTTGAATCTATGTCTGGAACAGAAAGGAAGCGGAGTAACGGCTCCAAGTCTGAGGACAGCACCTGGTAATTCGATGTTGTCTGGACAAACTCGAAACATGAATACGAGCTCTGACAGGTCTGACAGCACACCTTGTGAAACCTTCGTGCTGCAGCAGGCTCTGGGCGAACAAGTCTGAGGGTGTCAGCGATCAGAGCATCCTTGACCTGGACATCGAGGTCAGAGTCCGTGTTGAAGGAAGGGGAGTGATTCACTTCCAGCAGCCAAGGTCGCCCCTTGGAATCGATCAAAAAGTCGTATCCTAGAAGCTCAAAGCAGCGGAAGGGGTCTGTACATGAAGGGAGTGTATGGCTGTACTCGTGTGCCAAGACTGGCTGCACTGCGATGAGAGATCGGACTACCATCGTTTTGATGGAATTCCATAGAGATGACGAGCTTTTTCCTGCACACATACCACATTCATTCAATTCTGCTATTACTCCAGTGGAACTTGTATTTTCCAGTGGATCACTGCTTTTTATGCGATACGCAGACTGTTGTAACCAGACCAAAATTGATCTGGAGTAACGATGTACAGTACAGAAACAAGTTCAAACAGAGCTGCACTAAGCAATCTGAGCGCACTTCTATCAACAAATGGAGTTCCAGTAAACTGTATACAAAAGGAATGAAGGAGAGGCTTTGAGATGCGTACCTATGCTGTCAAGGTGATCAAATAATGTACGCAACCTCCACTTGAGGCTCAACTCAGGCCCTTCACCACCCTGGCCCTGAGGAAGGCTTTTTCGTCTGTTAATCGCGTGGTTAGTTAGATGCATGCACGCTGTGCGCAAGTTGCTGGCTGCAGGTGCTTGATGAGGGATAGATGCAAATCGAGCTATTCCATCACGGTACACAAAGATTGACAGTGGCGAGCATGAGATTACAAGGGTGTAGATTCGGATGTCAAACTTGTGGCCAGATATCAGCAGCGGTTTGGCGATGTAGTGCTGTGCTACAGCCCTCTCATGGTTCAGCTCCTTCAGTGCCTGTGCCACCAGATCACTCTTTTGGGATGACAGATGCCTATGGCCACCAAGTACGCGGCGTTGATATCAAAAAACACTACAATTTTGGCTTTGTATCTTAACTGTGTCTAGTGACTGTCAAATACGAGCCCGTATACGCCGCGCATTCTATAGCCCAGATACTGAGAATCCTGGAGAATTCTACTAGTAGTGAACTTTTCTATGCTACTGCTTCCCTATTTCTGTACAACTAAGACTGCTTCTCTTGGTGAGGTGTTGCACACCCACTGAACTCCCCTTCGCCAAAGGGACATGCGCAGTCCCTTCGCCAAATGACACATTCGAATCCAATCTGAGCAAGAATGTCTTCAAAGTAGTAGAACATATGTTTGTTTCTGAGGAACTTCTGTACAGGTGCAGACAATCAAACCAGCATGGAATGTCTGTTCGCTAACTACATGGTTGCCAAGATATACACGCACCTCTTCAAGCTGCTTGGACTTCTGGACTAGGACAATACCTCGTCCCTGGCATCCTGCATCTGGTTTGATGATCCATGTTTTGCCCTTTTTACATGCCTTCACATCACGCTGCAGCTCCAGCGTATCCTCAGGCAGCTGATACGTACGAGGAACAAAGCTATAAAGCTTTGGTAATCGTGCTGCCATCTGGGACATGTGTCTTGCCATGTTCTTTTTGCGACAGAGCTCAAGCATGCCACAGAAGTGGTTTATCTTCTGCACACCCATTTCATGCTACTTGAAGCCTCATACAGCACCTCAGAAGTATAATTTCACGATAAATCCACACACCTGGCCGGTTACAAGCTTCATGACCCTCTCTGCAGTCACAGAGCAGTCTGACCACAGCAAGTGGAATGGTTGTTCTTCTCCAGAAACTGTCCATTGTAGAGATGCCGCAACTCGACGTAGCACATCGTACTTACAACCTGTGAGATTGATTTTGACAGGCCCTGGCGTCTTTGTCTTCCTTCGACGCTTTACTTTGCCAGCAGTTGTCATTTTTACAAAGGAACGAGAGAACTTGGACTGTACTCCGCTACTAAATCATATGAGCATTCACATCAGTTCAACTATAGTACAGTGTAGAATGAAATATGTCACAGAATAATGGTCGGTACGGCCAGGAAGAAGCTTGCAGCAGCAGGCCATCTTCGCGTACAACTTGACAGCAGTTGCCAGCCATTATACGAGTAGTAGACACTGCATGCGTGCCTTCCAGCTACGAGAATACCTTCGAAACATGGCGCATTGCCATGATGCAGTGTTTATGCATGGTCGGGGTCGTGCTGTATACAGCTGCACAACGCATTCACTGACATGTCCCCGCCCCGAAATATGCTTATCCTGGTAGTGAGTGGCGTCTCCACCAGTCTCAGCAGTGCCCTTCCGCACTTTGGCGCTGGGATGAGGGGCTTGTTGCACACTGAATCATGGGACTATACTAGGTCTAGATATCCGTGCTGCACGATTGGGTGCACATGGTTTGGATTCAAAGGACCAATTTCTACGCCTCTTCGGTGCAGCGCAGTTGGTAGCCACGTTTGCTGCTGCCCGGTGTGGAAGAATGCCTGCAGATGCAGGGCAGGGCCAGGCATTGGAAGAAGATGGGAACACGCCTGTGCAGAATGCTTCAGAGATCGATCTGGCAGGTATATCTCAGACACAAGCAATAAACTCCTGCTATAGCGAGACTCAGGCATGCTCTGGTGAAGCCACTGTTCTCCCTTCGTCGCCACAGGAAGCCCCTCGTGTGGTTTCAAGGGCCTCATCCGCATCTTTGTGGGTTCCCAGTGGCCCTCCCTCGCCTGCTATATCCTTAGACATCGCTTGCACAGGTGTGCAACGGGCTACAGGGGGTGCATACTCTCTAGAAGGCTCTGGATCCGAAACTGTAGATGACTCTCAGGAATATATAGAGGAGGAAGACCTGTACCGCAGTTTGGCTGAGAATGAGTCGGCCGTTGTGCCTTTTGGTATGAGTCTGGAGCGTTACTTAGCAGTCATAATCTACAGGTGTGTGTCAATAGCATTATCCAGCACATTTACTCCTGTTCGCTCAGTATGAGATCATTAAAGTCTGTATCCGATGTTGCAAGTTCTGGAGGAGTGCATGTCGCGTTTATATGAAGCTTGCCACCATTAGTTGCTACCAGGGCCAGTAAACAGGCGCATTACGACATCTGGACATGCTTTATACATCTATCCACCACCATGCAGTTGTATTAGTCGTATCACAATGACTGAATGGCTGTTACCGTGATACTATGTGCTAGCAAAGTGCATTACCAATCGTCCCATACACCACCACAAGACTGCAGGTATGGCCGTGGAGAATGGAGCATCGAAGATGCAAGACAAGTATGTGCATACGTAAGCGGACCTCATCGTCTGGCTCCTCTTCTGTGGCGGACTGCCCGTGTGGGCCCAAGACCTCCCCGATGCACCCTTTTTCCTCAACTGCGCTCTACATCAAGCAGGCCAGGTGTTGGCAACTCCCACGGGGTCCTTCAAGACATTCTTCGGCCTGATGCTATAGCGCGAGGCTCAAACTCTGGTGCATTATGGTTGTCCAACCGATCCCATGCACGAGACCTTCAGAACGAGTCTTCTGAGGTTCCAAGTGATGGATACAGCCGAGTCCGACACACCCGTGACTGCGAACGGTATCACAGTGGGAGTATTACAGGAGATGGAAGGTGCACCTGTGATGGCCCTTTCTCACTGACAAGTGTACATGGAGTTCCTGGTGGGTCGGGGCAGCCAACAATCCACCGCATACCTGCCATGGAATACAGTGGACATCCAGCTGCTGCCAGAACTTTGAGCTCAGAGACCGCATGCGTAGCCACTCCAGCAGGTTCAAGCACCAGTATAGTATTCCGGGACGAGCCAGTAATGCAGGAGATCTGGAGGAGGGGCAGGCACTCAGCAGCTGTAGATGACGGCTCGATGAGTGAGCTCAGCACTGCCGGAGTCTTTACGGGCACTCCTGACTGTGCAGATAATCTGAGGAGTGAGGCAGAGAGTCGGTCTGCCCGTGGGAGTGGTGTAGATGCTGATGATGGTTCGCACCCGTCCTGCTCTGTATTTCTGCAGTACGTTGCAATCATTACTACTGGCATCATCAGCATTATCAGAAAAGCTACATTGTTGTACTAGAGCTATATGATGGAGCAAGTGAAGTATTGAGCGTGTCTTGAAGCTGGTGGACATCCAAAAGCGGAAGTTTTAGAGAGGCACGTGTGCTGTACTTGAATTTGGAAAAGGATAATTTACAAATGGTGGGGTGCAAGAATTTTGCTGTGAATGTGTGTCTAGCAAGAGCATCACTGAATGTTGGAACGAGGACAACTTTTTTCACGATGTGGGTGAAATCCGCCCCTAAAATGGGTACCTCTTCAATATTAAGCGCTAGTACGCCATCAATACCTTAGTTGGGTTCTCGTTCAAGTTGAACAAGAGGTTAATGGGCAAGAACTGGAACAGCTAGACACAGTATAACGAAAACCAGCATTGAACTCGAATGATACAACAGCAGTATGCCAAGAGTACTTTCGAGCACTCAATTAGCAAAGCATGTCATCAGTACCATACATGCTCAAAAGCCTATAGTGGGCAGCAACTCAATCAGTAAAGATGCATTGTCAGTGGACGTCACGTGTTGACTCGTTGAAATCATTCCAGAGGACTATCTGCAGGGGGGAGAGGCAGCCAAGGGAGCATCAGCAGCCTTCGAGGTCTGCTTCATACCATGCCTCTATGGGACGAAAGTGCAGTGGTTCGTGCAGGCCATGAAGCAGCTGATCGCTCCTCCGGTAGAGGCCGTGATGATCCTACAAATGCGCAGCGTGCTGCAGGGTTTGGTGCTGAAAACTCACAGTACAGGCAGGTGGGACATTGATACGGCACCTTGGATTTCTGTTTTCTTTTGGTTGCATGGTTGTTCCACTGTTTCCGCTGTTTCCTTTTTGTTGCATGGTTGTTCCACATATCAGAGATACCTAACGAACCAACAAACACTCAACTATTGCGAAAAGAAATCGCTAATGATGTTCCAAATTTGAACGCCAGTAGCCCAGTACGCACAGCTTATTATTTGCGGCGCAGAAAAGATACTGATACGCGGCTAGAACCAGCGCCACTTGTTGCAGGGGCCATCTGAAGATTATCATACACCTTGCCCAGATGACGATGACTTACATGCTGGAGAGAACTTCAGTGACGAAAACGACCCATGTCTCGCGCATGTGCACCGCATGGCCGCAATGCATACTTCCCGTGTGTCTACATCCAGCCTTGGAGGAGTGCGTGTTGCCCCAGCTGGCCCCGATACCTTCAACACTGACCTTTCCTTCCAACCACACCCCGCCATCGCAAGTGGAGCTCCCGATGGAACACCCCAAAACGATGGACATGCCCACCCCTCTGCTGCTGCGCATACACAAAGCGCTCCTGGGGGCAGTAATTTTAGAGCACGCCAATCTGTCAGTAGGGCAGATAAAGTGGCCCACCTCAGGGGGCACTCTGAGGGTGGGGTGGTGGCCTGTGACCAGCATGCCGGGAGTACCGAGGATGGGAATTCAGATAGCGCATACCCACATGCTGAATGCAGGGATCCTGTTGTCAGTGGACGAATGTGTGACATATTCAGAGGGGATCATGGGGAGGGGGTTACTTGCGGTATGCCGACTATACGCCGCTCCCACTTGCGGCGGGCGCACAGCACACCAGATATCCAACTTGAACCTCTGTACGTTTCTTCATTTTTCAAAGCAACTGCTGTTGTTTACCTGCTGGGTACTTAGGTATGGTGCTGGGATATAACGAGTCTATCTTTACACAAATTTATACATTTAGTAAAAGTATATTTAACGAAAATACCATCTGGGCTGCATGGTTTTGGTGATTTGGTCTGCGTGACAGCAGGCTGCTATTGATTCGTTTGCATGTCGTCAACATGGAGCAGGCATTCGTCTTTCTCCATTCGCTGGGAAAGACGAATTTCTTTCTCCAGCAACAGCGTCTTTGATAAGCCGAAAAGGCAGTTTACGGGCAATGACCCGAAAAGGATCAAAATTTGAGCAACAACACTGTTACGTGTAATGTATCTGCTTTTTCAGAGCAGAGGCCGTGACAATACCCCCTCTGCAGAGCATAGTTGGGCTGTCCTGTTATGAGCGCCATGCTAAGACTGTCACATCGCAGACACTTTTTCCCCTTTTAGATTAGTTAGACAGGGGGGAGTGACGGTGTTGTCTAAATTTTGTGTCGTCTAAGCCCAAAAGGTAGAGAATGGGCATGAACCCAAAATATCCACCAGTGTTGTATAACATTCAAGACAAGCAAAACAAACGTGTTAGAGCTGATGTGCAGCACCAGCGCTTCTTCGGGAGGCGGGGCAGATGAGCACTGGATGGAGAGTGAAGAGCGAGACAGTCACCAGCGCAGCAGCGCAGTCGAAGACACCCCGCTAGGAAGCCGAGATGCTTCGTATGTTGGCCGCCGGCTCTCCTCCATGGTACGTCGCTTCTTTCCTACCTTCAGATCTGAGCAAGCGGCTCTGAAGGTAGGAAACAGCTGAAGCATTCTTCTTTAAACTTGGCTGTTCTTCGTAAAACTTTATGTTCTTACAACTTGGCTGTTGGCTGTAAAACTTTTCTGTTCTTTAAACTTGGCCGTTCTTCTTAGAACTTGGCAAGAGCCCCTCTCTCACAACTTGTATATGGAGCAAGTAGGCGGTGTTCCAAATAGCCCGCACCAAACATGGACAAAACATGAACACTGCAGCCAACAATCACAACATCACCATCACAAAATTCTGTGAAACTCTTCAAGTTCATCGCATCAAGTACTTACAATACCTTTTCTTTCCTCACATCTCCGCTATGCCGCAATTGTACTCATGCCGCATTACAGTAGATTGCATTCGTACATCAGTTAACTGAACGTTCGCGGTGTGAACAGGACATCGCAGATGGCTCCGATCATCTCACGCAGTACTACGCCACCATTCTGGACAGAATGAGCGACCCCCGCTCTCACTACCTCATGCACCGTACCCTCGACATCTTCAACAACCAGCCCCCCTCCACGGCCTCCACTACGGGAACTTCAGACCTTGCCGCAGCAGGAACTCGCGCCGCGGCCGTGCCAGGCCTCGACGGCACCTCACTGAGATTCAGCCGCAGCAGGCACAGCAAGGACCACAGCACAGCACAGCGCTGCCTGTTCGCCCGCCCTCGCTCCTCAGACCCTGCGCCACGCGTCAGTGGCGCTGCCCCTCATCCCCCCGATCTCAGCATCAGCAGCACTACCAGCAATGCCGGAGGACCAGCTGCTGCCGCAGCAGCCGCCATGATCGCTTCTTCTTCCAGATGCTTCTTTGCACGTCCGGGGGCCTTTGCTGCAAGTCAAAGCTCAGGGTTCCCGGGCCCTGTGACTGGCCCTGTCTCAACCAGTGGCCATCTCCCAGCTGGTGGATCTATGGAGTTCTGTGTGCACACACCGTCTCCCCCGTCTCCACAGTTGGCGTCTGCTGGACCCTACAGGGCGGGTTCGGTTTCGAGAACTTCCCACAATAGCTCCAATATGTGCCTGGAGATGGTGCCGGAGACCGCAGAGCTGCCATGTGATGACGCCATGGCTGCTTGTGTGAACATTTCTGGAGGCAAGGTGGCAGCTGCTGTGGCCTGTAGCACTGCGCCAGATTTGACTTCTGCAGGTGTGTTCCTCACGTTGAGAAAGAACTGATTGTTGTGTCCCCAATGGCTTCGTGTGTGGTGTGTTCATTGGCTCCATGTTGAGTGCGTTTACCGGTGTTGAGCAATGTACATAGCCAGTCTACTTTAACCACTGGACATCTGAGCTCAGATGTCCAGTGGTTAAAGTAGACTGGCTATGCTAAACAATCGGTTTGGATCTGTTTGGTTGATGTGTAGTTGGTATTTTTCACTGCTGGCAAGAGACCGATAGCGAACAAGTAACGTGAGGGAAAGACGAAAAGAACTTTCAAAAGAGAGTTAAAAACCTGCTTGGTTTGGGTTCATGCCTATTCACTACCTTTCCGGTTTGTAAATTAGTTGGTATGTTTCACGCTTGGATTGTCGATCGGCTCTGTTTAGTTTACTTGCAACGCCATTTAGTAAGGTGTGCACTGAATTTTTTCACAATGGTATTATCGTTCTGTGGTTCATGATTTAACTATTGCTGTGGTTCTGTTCCTGCATTTCAGTTTGGAGAGCAGTAACTTTTTTCGTATTGATGCTGCACCCTTCTATTCGCGTTTTTGCTCGTTTTGGTGCCATTTCGGCTTGCAAGTATGGGTACACCTGGCACTGTGGCAATACACTACACTACAACACAAGAGGAGTCAGTGATTAAACAACTAAGAAAACAACTTGTTGTTTAATGCATGCTGTTGCAATGATTGTGACTAGTCCTCTGCAGAGCGTACTGAAGATGCAGGTAACCGTGATCGGTGTGCTGATGAGCAAACACGAGTGACAGGTGATGCGTGGTTCACCACCTGCTGCTCTATGGATGCGCCTGAAGAGGACGGTGTGGATTCTTTGTTCAACATATTATCATCACGAATGAATCACCAACCTTCACTGCAGAAGAGGCACTTAATAGGTATTAACAACCCAAACAGCACGAAAAATATTACATAGTTTGTAGTACTGTGCCTTTCAACATTTACCCCACATTACCTGTTCTCGGCACTTGCTCATGTTCACCCATCAACTGAAGCACGTTATGCTATCACCACACTTCTGAGTGTTCTCGTTTAGTGCCTTTGTGGGTGATATAAGCGGCACTAAATGCACAGTATACCTCACATTTTCTTCATACGAGCCATGTTGAGCCCACTGGTTTTTCGTATTGTCCCGAACTTCGGATTAGTCACTTTGCTGCACACATGCACGCATGTTACGAGCCGAAAAGGAAATGCACACTTATCAATGGCATGATGTATTCGTACAGAGGTCGAGAATGTGTGTGTATGTGTGTACAGGAACAACAGACAGCTTCCATGTCCTGTCTCCTAGAGCGTCAAGTGACTGGGCACCCATGCACTATCTGGGCTCGGAAGTTGGTAAGTCACCGGATGCACCGTACAGAACACAATCTGTCGAATCTATCACATGTGCTCTTGAGTCTCTCTTGCTATGAACTGTTCGTAGTGAAGCACTGCCTTGACAAGCTGGAATGGCAGTACACAGGCAAGGACCCAAGTTGCTATATGCAACAAGTAGAAAGCAACCACCACTTCAATCGAATGGCACAGCAGCACTGTCTCGAAAGTGTTTCCCAGCGCTCTTTTGTAGAGCCATTACGTTCCATAGTTGCAACAGACTAAACCATTTTACCTTGCATATTTGCAGCGCACTTTGCAGTGCACATCTCCTCCACGAGATAGCATGGGGTGTCGTTACTCAGAGAGGAGAAAAGAGAGAGAGAGGTTCTACCATGCTGAGCAAATAAAGTGACAGCATGGTGTTCGTCGCATTTACAAACCGGAAAGGTGGTGAATAGGCATGAACCCAAAGCAACAAATATCCACCTCTTCACTAGAATGGCACAACAGCAAGTGAAGTGGTGGATATTTGTCTTAGTTGCATGGTGTTCGTATTCTGACACAGATAAAGAGAGTATGTTGAGCTCGGCAAGAAACCTCATCAGATGATCTCCCCAATCCCCAGCTTCAGCTCTGTTTCTACCTTTTCACAGCAGCTCCGATCACGAACGGGGTATATTAGAATTCCAACCCAGCTGCAGGTGACTCGTGCTTGTGCAGGTGAGGAGCCCCTCACTACTTGTGTGTCAGAATGTTCCAGCAGCTTCTGTGGAGCCTCTCCTGGTAGTCAGAGTGGCAGTGGCTCTGAAAAGCAGCCTGGCGCCTCTGTGACCGTTCGTGGCTCTCTTTGTGTGAAACCTGGGCAGAAGGGGATCTCCTGCAGTGCGGGAGGTCTGGACAACGCACATCATGCAGCTGTCAGAGCTCCTGCGGCTTCCACATCAAAGAGTACTCATTCTCTCTGTCTCGGCTTCTTTCCAACATATCCTTTTCTTTTGCAGTTGTTTGGTTTCTAACCGTCCTTGTGTGTTGAGTTTCGTACTTTGAGTTCTTCCTGGTCATTCACTACCCGGTTAGCTTTGAAGAAATGAGCTTTCTTCTTTTCTACTTTTCTACTGATGCTTTGCATGCTGTCATTCGTTGTCATGACATCAGACCTGAGCTTGCAAGACTTAAATGCAGTAACTAAAGACGTGCACCACAGGTTTGCTACACTTTGGAACGTGATTGATTTGTTCAGACTACTAAACTGAGCATTTGTTGAGTTTCTAGGCATCTCCTCTCCAGTATTTAGCATGTAGCAGCGTAGTAGAACTGCTGTTATAGTGTACATTGTAGACTTGTAAAGATGTACGATGATGTCAACTTGTAAGGCTTACAATGATGTCGACTTGTAAGGGTTCTCAACTTGTAGTTGTACGGATCTACACCTCGGATTGCCTTGCAGCCGCTGATCCACCCTCCCCTCCGAACAGCCCCGCAACACCCCGCACATACATTGCAGTTCATGCCCCTACATCCACAACATCAACCACTGCCTCCTCTCCACTGCGACAGCCTCAAGTCAAGCCCGAACAAGATCAGCCTCAAGAACAGCCTCTGGTCCAGCCTCAAGTCCAGCCACAACAACAGCCTGCCGCTGCCGCGCACCGTGTCCTCCTCTCCCGCCCCAAACCATGTCCGCCGATCCCCCCCAGCGCCCCCAAGCCACCCACCATGCACCTCTACAAACCCTACCACCTCCAGCGCTCCTTGTTGTCCGTGTATGATGTTCGAGGCGCTGCCAGAACCTCAAGTGTGGAAGACATGGCTCTCCTGCGCCTGGAGCCTCGCCGCAGGCAGCGCAGTCTGCGGGTCAGTGCGGACAGACGCTCCAGTGACACGAAGAGTGCTGCTCCCTCATCCCAAAACTCTACAGGTGTCTGTATACATCTACAACGCTTTGCTTCGCTTTGTTTTTTTTTGCAGGTACCTGTATACATACAGGTACTTGCGTACTATATGTACCATAGATATATACTTGTTGCTTGTAGCTGTTTTGACCCTTTCCATCCTCTACTTCGATTCTCCAGATGTATCGATGCAATGTATTCATGTATGCCATCAATGTATACAGGTATGCAGGTACCTGTATGCATATTCTTTTGGGAGAGTAGATTCAGTCTGTCACTGCATGACAAGTACATCAACATTTGTGCTCAGCTCAGTTGTGTGTACATGTTGATGTCAGGTCTACATCAACAACTCTGCTCAGTTCTTTACTAACCGGAAAGATAGTAAATAAGCATGAGTCCAAATAGCGAAAGCAACAGTAGATCAGTATTTCTGCTCAGTACAATACAATCTTGTGAGTCCGGCCCCCGTTCTCTTACAAACCGGAAAGGTAGTGAATAAGCATGAACCCAAATAGCCAAATCAACCAACTCACAATATCCACCACTTCTCTCGAATGGCACCACAGCACCATCACGAAAGCCTTTCCCAGCACTCTTAGCCAAACTGTGATAGTAATGACAAACACAATGCCACGACCACGAGCCAGGGCACCTCGCTTCTCTTTTCCTCACTTTCAAACCTTTGAACCAGCTGCTATCCACAATGTCAATGCATCTGTTGTGCATTAATATGCTGCTGTTATCTGGTCCTTGGCGTTTTTACCTGTGCAAATGTTAAGGGGGCACAGGTGACCGTAAACCAAGATGGCACTTTACATGTAAGTATGTCATCTGCCCATCTCAGTGTGTGGTACACTTTCATGTTCCTTATGCCCTTGTCAGTGCGGTCTGATCTCAATGCTAATTCCTATCTGCTAAAAACAAGATGGCACTGTACATGAAAGTACGTAAGTGTGTAATCTGCCCTCCTACGTCTGGTCTGATTGCAATGCTAAGATGTTTACGCTGAATGTTGACTCTTGCCTGATCAAGTCACCTGTCGTGTTGCTTTCCCTGTAGTGTAGCGCCTGTGTCTTTCCAACGGGCACGGAAGAACAGGGACAAAAGGGTTCATTGTATGATCGATAGCTTTGAACTGATCAGGTTCACTGATCACCAGTGTTGCTCAGTTTGTCTGAGAACACACATATTATAGTCCCGATTGTTCTGGACTGTTCTGTCTATCTAACCTCTCGTAGATAGTTAGATACATTAGATAGACAGAACATCTAATCTATTCTGGCTGTGTTCTTCAGACAGAATGACAGAATTCTGTCTGGAATTCAGAGCACTAATGATAAATGATTGAATGATCAGGTTGCTTCATGTTCCTGCAGGCAGCTCGGAAGGGGCCCAGGGCACTGCATCAGCCGCCTCACCTAAGCAGCTAGCCTCGCCTCAACAACCATCTCAACAACTGGACACCCTGGAGGAGAGTCCCGAAATCAGCCTCTTTCCCACCAAGTCCCCGATCATCCCCAAAGGCCCATTCACAACATCACAAGAGCAAGAATGCACGGCTCAGGAGCTGGCTGCATGGCCACAACATGAAAGTGCAACCCCTACAACCTCAGGGGCTGCAAGTACTGGAACTTGCACACCTCTGGCTCAATCGCACAGAGATCCATCTGATCTATTGTCACAGGCACATTCCACAACAGCACATTCCACAAAAGTGCTGGATCAGGACACTCAGGGCTGTCTGGTACCGGATCACACAGTTGAAAAAACAGATTCTTCATCTATTGGTCCAAACACGCAAAGCCATGGGTCAGATCACGAGGCAAAAATTCCGACAGTGGCCCCGACTGCGCTAGCAGCTTCCTCACTGCACAGCCCCTCCAGCCGCCGCAACTCAACACTCTCCACTACAACCTGTCGAGTCGCCTCCAGTAGCCACACTGCTCAATCAAGCAGCGGCTTGCAGCACCCTGCGATCCCGCACCACAGCTACCACACCTTCACAAGAAGATCTTGCGCTGCGTCAGCTTCAGCTTCCACCTCAAGTTCGACTCCAACTGCGAGTCGCTTCAACGGACTAATCTACACCAGCGCAACTGACTCAGAAGGCCACATCACCACCAACCGCAGCGCTGGACCTCCTCTGGGGTCCGCTGTGGCGATCACAATCCGGACTAGTGCAGCTAAAGGAGGAACTCTAGTTGGGGGGAACCGGGCTGGTGAGCAAATGCATGCTCGTGGACTCAGGCGTTCTTCCGAGTACACTGCAAAGCAAGTCAACATGTCTTTTAGAAAAGCGATGCGGTAGCTATCTGGTGGATGCTAATGATATGGTAGGAAAAAGCAGCCACATTGGAGGGAAAAGCAATCAAACACTAGCGATCTAGAGTGTTAGAGTGTGGTAGAGGCAACTAGCTGCTGCTTGCGAGGGACGTGGACCGATTGAATAGTCCCTGTGTTGGTGAATGCTGAGTATGAGGTGACAGAGCTTGGTTTGGGAGGGACTTCTGGCTGTCAGGAACCGCCGTGTTTGAAGGATGGGGGTAAGTTGCGTGGTCATGACCTCACCGTCGTATTCTGTGTACACATTCCAGCACAATGTCTTCGCAACCAGAGTATGTGCGCTTACTGTATGAGGGTGAGCCTACTATATGGGTGCTATTACAGGTGGATTTGGCGCGGAAACGGTGCATCAGGTGTGGAAACAGTGCACCAGGCGTGGAAAGGAAAACCAACTGGCTTCAATTCCAGGATCCATTCCTGGATAAGTCAATGTGCTTCTACACTTCCTTGAAATATTCCTTACACAGCTCTGTTCGTCAGGAAGCACTCGGAGCAAAGTAGGCACCAAGGCACATCGCAGAAGGCAAAGGTACAGGAAGTACAAGCGAATGCCAGCAGGAAAGAGTCAATAAGCATTATTTAACGCAACGAGCCACCAGAGCAAGCAACACACAATGGACACAGGCACAAAATATAGTTCAAGCCTTACCAGTTTGCAAGCAAACACTCCAGGTAAGCTTGGAAATACACCAACTCAGAGAAACACGGCACTGATCCAACACTGGAGCACGCTTGCCCCTTCTGTGTGTGCAAGTGTGAAATTAGCATTGATACTGGCTGTGCTTGAGGGTCGTACATTGCCACGCACTGGCTGTTTGTTCAAAATCGGCAGTGCCAAGAGTGCACAGCTCCCTGCTTCTGGCGTCCGCTCCCTGCCGTTTGCTGTTGGCAAGCCTCGGTGGCCCGCCCTGCAGGCTGTCTGGCCCTGATCTTGTCTTTGTTTTCTGGTGGCACTGCTGATTTGTAGGTGCATGGCACTTTCACTGGATGCCTTTCGTGATCTGGTACCGTCTGCCTTGTGTGCTGTGACAATTACATCGATAGTGGCGCGGCACGGAAGCACACAAAACGCATAGGACTAGGAGCATCTCCAGGTGCCTTGTGGGCTGTGTCATTGTCCCTGCTTTGCAGATGAAAGGTACATCGATTGCGTGAAAATTACATCGATCGTTCCTGCTTTGTGTTCAGTGGTTGCATGCTTATCTTCTTGCAGATGATCCTAGGAGATGCTCCTAGACCCATGCGATTTGTGCGCTGTACGCCGCCACCATCGGGAGCTTTCACAAAGAGTGCATCGGCGCAGGGCCTCTCGAACCTCCTCATCTTCCTCATTTCCTTCCTTGCTCGCCACAATATCTCTCTGTATCAATCACAGTGTCCCTGGGTCCATAGCTCTGATGAATGCAGCTACTGTGGCACACTGGTCACTAGCTGTATGGTTAACTAGCTAGCTGTGTGGGCCATATCCAGCAATTAGGACATCATTTCTATGCCAAAACTGTACACTGTGCAAGAATGCAAAGTACGAAAACACATACTGTGGAAAAACAGAATGCTACAGATATAAAACATTGTTTCTGTGTGCATGTGGCAGCCCAACCAACAACCAATATGCTTTGAGAACCAAGAGAACAGCCACAAAAGACACCAATGGCACTACTCCGCCAGAATTTCTGATATCGAAACACCACTGTTAACTATCAAGAACAGCATAACCACAACTGTGGAATTCCATACAGCGTGAATGGCTATGCTTGTGAGCAAGTTCCGGCTTCGAGCATAGGCAAAGCCCATCACCATGCCCAATGCCAACAGCTGAGGGAAATCCCTTGGGCTGAAATGGCAAGCAGCGAATATCAAAGACGAGACGAACACTGAAGCTGGCAGCGACATGTACTTGGTCAACGAAGTAAGAAGAAAGCCTCGGAAGATGGTTTCCTCAAGCATGGGTGCCAGGACACCAGACATTATCAACAAATTGACGAAGATTGCCGGATCCACAGTCTCTACCAATCCTGCAACACCATCTATTGTACCTCTACCCGTGCTCAGATCTTGTGGAAGCAGTGAGAACACTGTGGAAGACAGAACAATGGCGAAAGGAGCTGTTAGAAGACCTAACACTGCCCACGACGCCCAGCCGTCCGGAAAGCGAAACGGTTCTGCTGGAGAAATCTTCAGATAATCATCTGGAGGTGGCTGTTCCTTTCTGCTGCTGATGTACTTGATCAAGAGGATGCCCACAGCTGTGGAGGCTACCTATGGCAAAGTCACTCACATTGGTTCATACCCCAGATCATGTGCACAGCAAGCACTTGCCATCGAACACACGAATGTAAATGGTTTCATACTGCGGAGGTGAAAATTTTCAGTGCGGTGCATTGTAGCTCAGTAAAAAGTAATCAACTGCACAGCACCATCACAGAAGCACTGCACTGACACGAACATGCTGCAACGCAGGTGAAGAACTACATGTAATATATGACTGCTATGCTATGATACCAAGCGAGAATTACCACGGCACAGGTTCAGCAAGAATTGTACTCACCTGATCAAACAGCTGAATCTCGCTCTGCTGCATAGCTGTCATGCTCTTATAGTCAGTCACACCCAGAACATTGATTCCAAGAGGGATGGTAAGGAGACCTGCCAACAGGAATGATGTGCCCCACGCGACCATACCCAAAGTGGTAGTCTGCCAACCCCATGGCACCTCCCATGCAGGCACTGTACGGTACGCTTCAGGCGAGAACACTTCCCACTTGGACAAGAATCGTATCTTCCCATCTCCGGGCTTCTTCTCGCTCGTGCCGGTCTTCTTCTGGCGCTTGGGTTGCTTCTCTACTTTCCTCTTTGGAGGGGTGGTCTTGCCACGCCACGCTCCACACGCGCAGCGTCGCTGCGAAGGTGCCAGATATCTACACATATGGCTTGTTTGGTAGGTGCATGCTGCAAAGTTTGACCTACAGCTGACATGCCAGACCAGAGGTAGCTTTAAGCAAGGGCTCTCAGGAAACAGAGGGGCTAATTCAGGCGCATACACAGATGCAGGGACTCATATGTTTGCAGGGACTAAACATGTGCACGTGCGTACTGTGAGGTACGCGTCCACGTGTGGCGCAGAGCTATTGGCGCAGTCATCCTGACTACCTCTCCAGGAGCCTGTGGCACGTACGGCAATCAAGGGTGCACTAAACGACCAACTGAAGCTCAAGAAAAAGAACGATTATATGAAGGACTATGGTGAAGGTTGCGATGCCTGTACGGGTTGTGGATGCAACGCCTGGGAGGTATCCTGTTGGGATCGCTGTGAGGTTGAGAATTCGCCGTTCAGCGGAGCAAAAAGACAGCTGCGGGCGAAACTGACCTTGATAAGATACTATGCAACGCACAAGCGTTGCCTTGTGAGCAGATAAACGTGAGAAGCGGTGGGCCTCTGATATCATCTGATCAGGCCTGATGCGCACTGTGTCCACTGGGGTAGTCATGACTGCCGCAACAGTGCGTTTCTGGACACTATGCAAGCTTCGGGGGCTGAACGTGGAGTCTGGGAAAGACAATCAGAAGAAGTCGAGTGGTTGAAGCCTGATGTTCATAGTTTGTAGTGACATTGGCTGTTCAGGTCGTAAAAACAGTCATACTGTTGCAGGTGATGTGGGCCTAATATGATAAGGGGGGTAGACACTCAGGCCTCAGTACTCACGCAGGCATATCAGGTAGCTTCTTTAAGTTCAGTGGCCTCTGTGGCACTCCCCAAAGTTTGTGCAAGTGATGGTCCCTCCTGAAAGAACAGTGGTTGTCAGGTCTGAGGGGCAACATCGGCAAACAATGATTGGATGGCTGGCTTGTCACGTTTTGCACACTGGAAAGGTTGTGAATGGGCATGAACCTAAACAGTCAAAGCAAGACACAAGAAGCAGCGCTTCACTCGAATGGCACAACAGCACCATCGCGAAAGTCTTTCCAACCACTCTTAGCCAAACTGCAACAGTAATGACGAAACAATCGATATCAGAAATATTGCCCTGACTTTCCTGCAGTTTGTAGAGCACTGGTGGAATGTGAACCGGCCGCCCAACCTTTCATCCAACTGTCAAATTCAGTTCATTGCACAGGGGATTGCATGCGGGGCACAGAACATTCACTTCTGGCCACGTGGTCCCCCTCACTGATAAAAACTGAATTAAAATAAAGCTAATTGGGCACCAAACCATATTCAAGAAGGGCTTCGGCCTCAGCACATCCAAATGGATGGACAAACTGCACGTACATCCACGGGAGACAGGGACCAGGGAGGCAACTTGCCTTAGGCAGGCACAGGGGTTGCAGAGAATTCCAGACAGTGCTATGCAGGCAATCTCAGGGATACAGGCAAACGCAGGCTTACCAACACGCAGGCTTACCAACACGCAGGCTTACCAACACACACCCAATGCCATAAGGGCGGCGAGGGGGGGGAGGGGGTGCCATGCGATAAGCTTTGGCCAAAACCTCTTCAAAAGAAATTGCCGCACTGAAAGAGACCCTGGGGTCAACACCGCGAAAAAGAAAATTAGATGTATGAGGGCCCTGGGGGCCAATGAAATTCGTCCTTGTCCGTGAAAGTCGACATTTGGCGAAATTCACTGGAAGCGAAGGTGGCACCGCAAACCTTCGTGAAGCGAACCTGGAAGGCTGAGGTTCCCGCTGGGAACAAGAGTGTACTTTTCCCACTCCTTCGCTGCTGACATCGAAGCCCTTGTTGGGCGTGGCACGGTTCCCTATTAGCTTTTTGCTTGCCATCAAGGTCGACTGGACCATCTCGTACAAATTTCGAAAAGAAGTGAGTAGCCAAGTAGCCAAAGCGAGTAACGCAACAGAACCACCACTTCCATCCAATGGCACAAAAATGCCATCACGAAAGCCTTCCCCGACACTCTGAGGGAATGCTGAGGCCAAAGTCCTTCATGGGTATGGCGTGGTTCCCGAATAGAAATTTTTGGTGCCCAAACATGGTCGATTGGACTGCGCAGAATTCCATATTTGGCCAAATCGCAGCAATAAATGCATGCTCAACCTGCTGAGGTGCCATCACAACAACGGTTTTGTGTGACAAAACCTCCTCCTAGGAACCCCTGTTTCACAAACCGGAAAGGTAGTGAATAGGCATGAACCCAAATAGCCAAAAGCAAATAGCACAAAACATCCACCACTTCACTCGAATGGCACAACAGCACCACCACAAAGGGCTTTCCCAGCACTCTTAGCCAAACTGCGATAATAGTGACGAAACACAATGCCACGACCACGAGCCAGGGCACAACTC
>JAUMHD010026606.1:0-37626 GCA_032359135.1 Ulvella scutata
GTGTGTGTGTGTGTGTGTGTGTGTGTGTGTGTGTGTGTGTGTGTGTGTGTGTGTGTGTGTGTGTGTGTGTGTGTTAGAGATTTATATTCCTGACTGAGTGAACACATGCAATACATACCACGAAAACACCCAGAGCCTCCAAAAGAAATCAACTTCCATTGCTGCGCTCTATAGGCACGTATCATGAAATTCTGTGACTCTGTGCATCTGGCGTGCGCCCCGCTGCCGACATGTCATGTAGCTGTAGCTGGTACACAAGCAAACAAGCCTTCTGGTTCAGTTTCTCATCCTAGTTCACAACAGGAGAGAAGAATTGCTGTTCCACACTATGTATATGCAAGTGAGCGTTGCCGACATCTTTTCAGTCATGTGACCCTCAATATTACACTGCCACAGTGCATACTGTCTTCCATGTCGATGTCCACACTGCCAAATTGCATACTGTGCTCAAAAGGCTTGCACCTAAGGCACGATTCATACGTATCAGTGCATTCATGACTGAGACAAAATGAATTGCCAAATTTGAAACTATGTAACCATAAAATTCGGAACAGCAGTCATTTCGTCAGGCCCTCTGATGATCTACGATCATATTCAAGGATCATGATGCCATTCTCTGACTGCTCTGGGTTTCTCATACCCACCATGTCACAACGTCAGGTGCCAAAAGCAGCCATCTACGTTTGAAATGGATGCTCTCTCTGCGAGACACACTCTCTACGACACACATTCTGTCACCCCTTCACGCGCTGGTGTCATCTTCATCAGACGAGTCGGTGTCACTCATGACATCAAATGCTTTAAGCTTGATGGCTTTTGCTTCTGGCACTGCATCCTTGCAAATGGACGATGCTGTTGCCTTTGCAAGGCCACCTGCAACCGAAGCTGCTGCCGTGTCTTGAAATCCGCAGCCTCTGCTCTGTGCTATTACATCTTTGATCTCCTGCAACATTGTTACCGATGTTGACCAATGGACAAGCCAGCACTGGCAGGCTGTGTGCGCTAGGGCCAAGTACACAAAGCTTGTCCCACATATGCTCATTTCGACACATGCAAGCATGCCATTGATTCCGGCCTGGCAGCTGTACCTACGATTGGATTAATGTATACCCAGGTTGTCAATATCAACGGATGCTTACCTGTTCCTCGTCCTTCCTCGTGGCCAGCTGAGCAGCCTTCTTGGCCACTCGAGCTTCATGCTCCTCCTCTTCACGAGCCCTTTTCCGTTGTGCCACCTCTGCCACACGCTTTGTAGCTTCAACGTCTCGCAAGCGGCGCCCTTGGAGGTCTCTGCAGTCTGAGACGTTATCTGTGATGCCTCCTTTCCTCCCCAAGGCTCGCAGAGTGTTCCCGTATCCTCCCTTGCCCCCGCTGCAACGCACATGCAAGCGAACAGTTTCACCTTCCCGAATGCTGTCTTCGGCGTGGCACAACTGTGTTCCTGAGGTAGCGTAGCACGGTAGGCCATCCTACATACCCGCGCGCATGTGAGACAGCAGATTCCAATGAGCGCTTACTCAGTGTACGGAAGTCCCGCCAGCATACAGTTGGCCAGGGCGTGATGAGGCGACATCGCACCGGCAACAAGTTCTGTATCAATTCCTTTACACTAATGGTGTCATCCACATCCACGGCGACCACCCTGCCTGGTAGCTGTACAAGGACAGGTGCCATCTTCAAATACTATAATCACACGTTCAATACGTTCAGGTTGCCGTGACGCCGATACGGGTGCACAAAATCAATCAGGCCTTGTTGCACACTCGCGGGTTGGGATCTTGAAACAGGTCCCAGATAATTGTGAAGTGCCGTTCGCTGATGCGCACTAAGGCCTCATATTCACGCCGGCAACACACCGGCGTTCAATATATGCTCGGCATGGTTGCATTTCAACATGCGTCAAAATTGGGACGTTGTCCCCCTATCGCCACTGTTGTATTTTGCGAGCTCGTATTCGAAGACGTTATCATCAGCGGTGTAGTCCCTGCCGAGAGTGCGTTCGCCTGTGTTCACAACCGGTGCTGAGCAGGCTTGCGTGTGTCTTCCCAACAGCCTGAAACGGCTCTTCTGTCTTGCTGCTAGTTCCTAGCTGCTGGTTGGCCACTGGTGGTCCTGGGATGCTCAGGTACGGTGTCACGTCCCCCTAGCCACGTCTTCAGCTCAGTCTAGGCTGCACATCCTTGCACTTTGTGATCTCGTGCAGGCCTCTGTGTCACTTGCCCGCCAGCAGGCTGGTCACCCACCCCCAAAAAGACATCTCACACCGTGGTGGGAAGCGTGGGACCTCCCCGCCTCTGCATCTCAATCCCCTTCCTAGCTCCTTAGTTACTTCTTCTTCCCCCCCAGCCCGTGCTTCGCTTCTCTGCTGCGGTTCTGTGCCCCTCCCGTGCTGTGCTGCCAGACTGCCACTATGTGCAGTGGGCTGACTTGCCTGTGGCCGTTGCCTTCATGAATGCTTGTCGTTATGTTTCAATGCAGTGGGTGCTGTTCTGGTGCATTACTGTGTCAGAGCGGTAGAGACGTTTTGTGCAGCACCTTTTTCAGTAGGTGCAAAACTGCACCTTTTGCCTGTCCTGGCCTAACCGAGCTCTGAGTTGACCTTCTCCCCTGGTTCCCCCTGGTTCCCCCTGACGACGCCGCACGGCGAATTCTCCTTAGGCCTCCCTGATTGGTACTGTTCCGCCTGATGAAGCGCCCCCTGCTCCTGGGCTTGCCTGTGACATTGTTTATCGTTCTGTGCGGCCTTTGTGTTTGCCCCCATGGTCCGTGTGACTCGTGCTTCTCTGTCCTTGTCACACCTTTTTGGGGGTGCTGAGGCCGACGCCTTCTTGGGTTGGTCCCTGATTAGGTTTCTTTTTGACATGGGTCTTCTTGGTTGCGTCATCCCAGCCCAGTCTGATTCACACACAGCAGGGAGCTCCATGCCATAGCATTGTGAAATTGTTCGTACCGCAGTCTTTTTGCTCCCTGACTGGTCGCTGAATCATTGACCATGAAAGCTTGTTCATTTCAGCCACAATTCAGTCACAATTCAGAAAACAGTGAACGTCACCGTGTTCACTGATAAGTCTGCGTGCGCGTGCCTTGCTGCACGAACTCTCTTCTCACACATGTTATAGGTTGAATTTGTGCCGCTGTCGCGGAAGCAGTCTGGCGGCTGCGCCAGCAAGCCAGAGAGTTGTCCGGCAGCCCTGTCCTGGTATGATGAACTCCTGAGAACAGAAACTGTCCCTATCATGTTGTTCGAATTGTGCAGAGCTCTATGGTGAAGTCCTTTGTTCTCAGATCTCGATTGTGCCTCGAGATGTGGACAGGTTAGGCTTACACTGTGATTGATAGTGATGTCTCCTGCGATAAGCCATGAATCCAATCAACCAAACGAGTGAAGTGTGTATCATCCCATCCAGAGCATGTAGATTGGCAATTACGATGCTAGCTGTCTGCCATTCTTTGCATGTAATTGATGGCAGCCAGAGGTCATGCCTGCTTGACACAAGTAGGGTTACTCCATTCTGCAGCATACCGACGAAAACAACGCTCTTGCGCTTCCTGAACCATCACGATTACATAGTTCAGGCGCTTATCAGCCACTGCATCACTGAGCGTCAATGCATGCAGAGGAAACAGACAGAATGGAACCTCCAGCCACAAGACAAGGGCGACCAAAGCGCAGGTGGATTCCAACAGGGTCCAGGCGCTCGCATCTGTTTGAAGAGTCTCCAGCATCTGCAAGGGCAACATCACCGTGGTCGTCTCCCAAACAATCCCCACCTCGAAGCGCGCAACACTCACAAGCTGGTATCAGGAGTAGTTCTCCTGCAGTAAGCTCCCAGTCCCCTGCTACCCGGGCGAGCAACTGCCCACCGTACCTGAAGCCAACCTTTGCCAGCTGTCAACGGCAGGTGGGCCAGGACAAGAATGTGAGAAGCAGAAGCGCTCAACGATCACACAGGTGGCGCTCAGCTTCATCAGTGAAGTGGGTTCAGGTATGTGTTGGTCCAAACTCCCTGTGAAGGGCTTGGCAAGAGTGGTATGAAGCATATTCAGGATCTGACGATCTACATTCCACATGCAGCCGAATGGCGACCCACAAGCACACGCAGACCCCTGCAGTGTTCCCCGAATGCCACACCACGTTCGCACTTGCAGCGCTGGGCAGCAGCAGCCGCTGAATGCAACTGGCTGCCCCCATTCCTCTGAGATGAAGCTGTACCAGTGTAGCTGGGGCCAATCAGATACCTCAAGGTGTGATACATAGGGCCTCGCCTAGCTGGGGCCCTGGTAATGTGCCACCAAGCCTGGGCAAGTCCGCCATGTACATGTATAGCCTGGTGTTTGAATGAAATTCATATAATTTGCTGAGTATCTCACCTTGAGTCCTCAAGCAGGTCTGCTGTCAGAGCGCAACTGTGCATCAGGCGTTTCACTTTACATTGCTAGAGGTGATGGGTTCCAATCGTGCTGTCCAGTGCAACGCATCATGAGCATGTGCAGTGTGAAGTGTGTGCAGCGGTCATGCAACAGTGCGCATGCTAGCCACAGCACTACCTCAGCGCATCCCAGCACAGAACACATCGCTGCAACTCAGAGCCATGCGATCCTACCACCACACCCGAGTCTTGGACGCCGTGTAACTCTAGAAGACCTGGCTTTGCCACTGCCACCGGTACTTCTTGTCAACATGTAGTCCTGGAACTTCATTCATTGTCCTGCGACTCTAGTTTCATCCTCTGCCTGCATTGATGATCTTCAATCACAGTCACAGAAATGACCATCCGCCTTTCCTGGTGCAGAATCGCAGACAAAGGCCATTCAGTATGCTTGAAGCACTATCTCAGTCACATAAGATTCAGCATGATAGACTTCTGTGGCCATGTGAAAGAGCAGCCAAGTCTGCTCCTTTGTCCGCTGCTTATGATTCTGCCAAGGTGGACTCCAACATTCCCCTACCGGGGACATCGTCTCTTCAGGCCAGTACCAAGAAGCGCAAAGAACTTGAAGGTGGCAGTCTGCCAGTCCCTGCAAATAACACGGGAACATCGGTATTGCATCTACTTCTTGTGCAGCAAAGTTTCTTGCATGCAATTTTATGCGTGTCACCCAGCATGAAGCAGGTCTATAGGCTTCACTTGATGCTTCTCCACGACATGCTCTGGTTTAGAGTTGTCCCAGTGCTGATACTTGCGGAGGCTAGCCATCCTATCATCAAAGACTTTCATGTCGCTGTCGAATGAATCCAACGTCGATGCCAATATCTTTGAGAGGACACGAGTTTTCTCTTCGAAACACTCTTGGACCGCTACACGGTCCAATGTGCATGCTTGTCTTTCATTACTTGCATTGGTGTGTGCTGCTTTTGTGTTCACCGTGTCACAGTGATGAATTTGCGAGGGCTTGGCTGGATACTTGGTGTTGAACATGCACAGCCGACCAACCCCTAAGCACCGGTCGGTACTGCTAGTCAAGCTCATACAACCAGCAGTGAAACAAATTTTCTTTCTCTGTACAGAACACCGCAGACTTGTCTTCAACTCACCGCTCCAACATCGGCACAGCACTATCTGGCACAGTTGGGTATGGCAACAGGCAGAACGGGTCAGCAGCTCTGGACGAGACACTGGACTTTCGCACTACTGTTCCAGTTGGGAAATTTGGCAGTGCACAGGAGGTGGGCCTCCAAGAGTACTCCCAGTCTGAGGTAACGTCGTCTTTCAACGGAACCGTCAGCAACTGAATCGAATTTTTTTGCATGATCAGGCCTTGGAGCCGAACGCCCTCCAAGATCCGCCGTCTACTCCTGCATCCAAGGGATCACTGGGGGAGCACCAGGCAGCTGCTCAGAGTCAGGATGGTGCCTGTTTTGAGGACTCAACAATGATTGAGCTGCATGCACGCTCATGCGAACTAGCAGCTGCTGGCCCTGATAACATGGGCACTTGCAATAGCAGTGGCGAAATGGGCCAGAAACTTCACATAGGCGTGCAAGAGAAGGTACATGGCGGGACAATCTCCCAGTTCATCACATTTACTGCTTCTGTACTGCTCTTGGAGCGTTGAGGTTCACATGTCACACCTCATCCTTCTTGTTTGTGCATGCATGGTAAGTATGTATGGTTATGGCACCAAAACATGCGTGTGTGCAACAGGTAACTTCTGGAGAGTTATCAGTGCCAGAGATTCACCCGCCTGGCTGGAAGCTGATGCACACAGCAGATACTACTTCACTGATGTCACCCGGCTTGGAACAGAGTGCTTCAACTGTTGCTGATGGTGATGAAGCTGTGATCTATCCCCCTGCAACCCCACAACCTGGCAGTGCAAGTCCACGCCAACCAGGCTCACCAATGAGCGCAGAGAGAGGGCAGGGAGCGGATGTCTACGCAACATCCTTCGGGGCCTGTGTCCAGTCTCATGACGTGTCTACATATGGTGGACAGGAATACACCCCACAGTTTGTTCCTACTGAAGTGCCCACTACCAAAAAGACCAAGAAAGGTGCTGCAGACCTTCATTTCCTTATTTCAGCCTTTCTCCACTGTATGCCAGGGTGTAATACACTGAGTTCCCAACTATTCTCAATTCATGTGTCAAGCTTACTTTTCATCTTGCAATTGCGCAGGGTAAGAGTGGTACCTGAATTTTGTGTCTGTCTGAGTATTTGAGGACAGACCGAGGTGTAGGTACAGGCATCATACTTGCTGTTCTTGTTATATACACCCCCCTGGTTCTGTCATGTTGACCCTCAAATGTGTAATTTGACGAGAAGCTGTCCTTCCGCATTTTTTTTCCGTTACTTTGGATCTAGGTTTCGAGGACACATGGCATGAGTCGCGATTGCTGAAAGACTCCACAGTGTGATCAGAAGGAAAGTCAGAGGTCGCATCAGATGGCATATAGAGAAACGAACTCCAAAGGCCGCTAAGCGCTGATCCTTTGCGTGTTTATAAGCAGGGGCATGGCGAAAGATGAAGGCAGTAATGTCCCGGATGACTCGCACTGCACAGCTTGCAAGTGTGAAGGCCCGCTCATGGCATGGCAGCAAGAAAGACATTGGACAAGTGGGAACAGGCAGTGCATACTAATAGTGCATCTATGCACCCCAATGAAGTCTACTGCACACTGATGGGCATCTGGATGTGCACTGATACTGGACGAGGCATTGTTATTCTTCATGGCAGGCACAAGCAAGCGCGTTTCGCAAGAGTCAGATATGAAATCAGGATGGGGGCTTTAAGCAACACAGAATCAGTTACACAAGGAAGCCAGTGCCCAACAAGAGCTGCTGGTGTTGTCTGGTTGGCTGTATGTACACTTGGAGTAGCAAGCAGACCCAACAAGAGGACCCAGACATGGTCTGACAAGAAATGACGAGTTGATTTTCTACACATCAGTAGAGCTAGTTAACAGGTCCACGATATTGAAGCCAACATCGGAACTGAGATGTGCGAGTGCCTCACAGAAGGTCTGCCAACTCAAGCGCTGCTGTTTCGCCCTGCCAACCGCCACCACAAACGCAAGATCAATCGCTTCTTGGGTCATAGGTCCATCAGGAAATGCGATACCCTTACGAGAACAGAATTTCACCCACTGATGTCTGCTCATCCCTGCTACAGCTTTTGCAGCCACTCGCATGGACCTCCTGGTCTCACCTTGCAGACATGCACACGCAAAAGCTTGCTGCAATGTCTCATCTGTGAACCACTTCTTTGGAACAGAAAGATTTGGTGTTTTGGCAGCTATCATGTGCTGTCTGGCAGCACGCTGCAGACCTCGAGTAACACGCCGGTACACCTCCAGAAACTCACTGAGGGTCAACAGCTTCTTCTGCCCATGTGAAACCTTCGCTTCACACAACAGAGCTTCTGTCACCTGCAAGTCCCTGTCTGCTCAGCCACACCCATAAGCACCTATTCATCTGTTTCACCGGCTGGAAGAACAGTCCCAGAAGCACATAGCACACACCTTGCTGATATTCAGGCCTTGCAATACTCTTGATGCTCGCAGCGCCCTCTCAATGCGTGAGATATCTACGCGCCCTTGCTCATCTGGTGCTGCTTGCATGAATATATCTGCCCCACATTCAGTTGCTCCCGAGCAGCTGATGCCGCGCAAGCATGTGCCATTCGCATTCCCCAGCCTCAGACCACCTTGAGCTTGACACCCCTGGCGCTTCTTCTGCTCCTTCACAGCAGCTCTTAGCTGTTTTGTTCGTATATCATGCACAGCTGGTCGGTCTGCATCAAGGAGATCTTGCCTGTTGCCTACACATGTTGCACTGGTGAACACATGTATTCATCAAGCCCTACATTTTAAATACACATTGTGCGTCATTGCGATACATCACGTAGCTTGTATCGGAACAGGCATCAACAGCTGCGCTTGCTTCCATGCTGCCTGTACTTGCCTGTGTGCTCAGCAGAATGCATTGCTCAACTACAAACACCAAGAAGTTCAATCACAACCGAATACACTTGACAGTGTACCTGGCACGGGTCGGATTGTTTCACTGAGATGGGAGATACTGCGTGATACCATGGATGCAAGCACAGGTCCCGTGTTCATGCCTCAATGATGCTGGGCAATGCTTAATACTATCGATATATTCGTAAAAGTGACAGAGGGAGAATGTGTACCTTGTATTATCAGCGCAGCGGTCATGAATGATGTTGCAAGAAAACGTGCAACTTGGATGGCTCAACGGGTTACTGTACGCGCATGCACACCATCTTCAAGCTTGTATAACAGATGCAATCGTAGTCTCAGAACAGGTGCACTACACAGTGTCATGCACCCAGCCAGACTTGAGCACCAGCGTCAGTGAGTTTGCTGAGCAACTGCCAGCGAACATTCAAAGGATACATATCTAGCACGTCAACTTTTGACTCCTCTCCAATCCAAGTTGTCGTCGAATCAATCAACTGAATGCGCGAGAATGCTGGATACTCCCAAATCCAATCTCGTGCTGGATGAACGACATGTCCATTTTAGGTTCATTTTGGCCAAGGCTGACCCCACATGCACGTGCACAGGCAACCGCATCAGTACGTTCGCATCTTGAGATGCAAAGGGGCATAATCCATGAGCAATCGTCCTTGAGCCTGAGTTCTGGATAACGCTGCTGCTGCACCTGGGAGTCTGGCAGTGCTGACTCATGAGTACTTACAACCTCCCCCCTCCCCCCCCCCCCTCGCCAAGAAGTCAGTGAACATTTTATTTGCTAGTTCACTGGCCTTGCTTTGTTTCAACATGCATCTGAATACCCATTCGCCTTCAAGCTGCAAAGAAGAAGTAATCTTACTTGTATCACGGTGATAAGTACCGCAGCTAGAGCATATGTATACATGTATGTAGGAGCGTGGCCACAACCGCACGCAATGGGAAAGTGAAATTGTGCACACTCATCCATCTCGAGCATTTTTGGTATTGACTACGTGCATGCACAAGCTATGTATATTGTCAGCAGTTCTTGAGATCCTCCCTGCGGAATGGTTGAATTCAGCACTGCAGTAAAAACATGATGCATATTCCCTACCTGTGCACAAGGTTCTCCTCCAGTCGCACTGACAAGCTGGTCGGGAGTAGTGCGACGAATTGGTGCGCCGCCACATGCATGCTGGCCCCCCTCCCAACAGCAGAACGACAATTTGTTTTCAAAGAGTGTCTAGCACAAAATGGCAGTAGCACTACAAACTCGTCCTCTTCCCCGCCTCTGCCACAATTAGCAACCATGGCTCCGGCGGCAGTTCCCGAGTCGCTCTTGAAGAAGCGCCAGCGCGATGAGAAATGGGCTCTAGAGAAGGCGCAGAAGGCAGGTGTCGCCAAGAAAGAAGCCAAGGAAAAGCGGAAAACTATATTCAAGAAGGCTGAGGCGTATGTCAAGGAGTACCGCGCGCAGGTGCGTACTGACCTTACTGCTGTGTTCACAGACATTCTCCGTGGAGACTAGAATTCTGCATACTGCATTCTCGCCAATGTTGCAGCATGGTTGTCGCTCATGGGCCGCCTGCTTCAAGCTGGATGGTCGTGACCAACGGCCACCGCATCCTGTGCAAGTCATGGGGTGCGCTGATCACGGCCATTTTGCACAGTACAGATGCCTTGATCAACTCTGACAGCTGTCTGATGAGTTCAGGAGGCTGACCTAATTAGACTCAAGCGTGAGGCGAAGAAGGCGGGTGGTTTCTATGTGGAGCCTGAGGCCAAGTTGGCCTTTGTCATCCGCATCCGTGGTATCAATGACTTGCACCCAAAGACTCGCAAAATCTTGCAGCTGCTGCGTCTGCGCCAGATCAACAATGGCGTGTTCATCAAGGTAAACAAGGCTACCATGAACATGCTGCGAAGGGTGGAGCCATACATTGCATACGGGTACCCCAACCTGAAGTCTGTTCGTGAGCTCATCTACAAGCGTGGCCATGGCAAGGTTGGCAAGGACATCATTCCATTGACCGATAACTCCATCATTGCGGTGTGCCATTCAACTTGTTTGCTGCCATGTGATACACAGCACTGGGTGTTTCGTAAATGGACTGTACTCGTATAACATTCTCGTCTACTTCATCACCTTGTTCAGGGACAACTGGGCAAGCATGGGATTATCTGCATCGAGGACCTGATCCACGAGATCTACACAGTGGGCCCTGCCTTCAAGCAGGCAAACAACTTCCTCCATCCATTCCAGCTCTCTTGTGCCAAGGGTACGTCTACTCATCGGTTCATGCAGTAATTGCCCTTGAATCATTAGTTGGCAGGTCACCCCGTGCACCACATCGGGACATCAGCTGCACGATGCATGACGTGGACAGTGGTGCTGTTTTGCAGGTGGTATGGACAAGAAGCGCAGGCACTACATCGAGGGGGGCCAGTGTGGTAACCGTGAGGAGCAGATGAACAAGCTCATCCAAGCGATGAACTAGAGCTGGTGTCCTCGAGGGGGTAGTCTTCGCAGTGGCTGCAGTGTTCCTTGTGAGGCACTCTTCGCATGTAGGCTGCATCATTTATGGTGTACTAGGGCACCTAGGTAGGGGCACTCCTCCTCCAACACAGGTGGTACTGTGGAGGCTAGACGCTTCAGCGCTGCTCTGGGCCTTGTAATTGCACCGGTGTGACGAAGTTTGTGATGGCATGGTGGCAAGGCACGGCACAGCACTTCCCATTCGTGCCGGCATAGTTTTCAGTGATGTTGCCTGAACTCCTTGCAGAGCTTTCGGGTTCGAGTTGCACAGTGCCAGCCCTCGAAAGTTTTCAGTGGTCAGAATATTCAGAATGGAAGGAGTTCAAAGCGAGCAGCTGTACAGTGAAGTACAGGTGAGCCTTGCACCGATAGTGGCACAGTATACAAGAACACAATGCGCACCTTTGGTGCTTGTAAGTCGCGCCCTTGATGTGAACACGAAAGGTACATGGGCCGAGAAGCATCTGCAAGCAGGAAGACATGAACACAGGACATAGACAGCGCCAAACACCTACACAAGAGCAGCACGCATCATCACCACACCGGGCGGATAAAACGGGCACTCGCTGTGGGCCAGCGCGCCGGCGAGGGGCGGCCTCCCCCCGGCATCGCAATGAGTGAGTGTGAGAGCAGGAAAACCGAATGGGCAGCAGGCTGGTGGGAGGAGGGGATCATCAGCAGGGAGCCAGGTACGGGGGGGGGGGGGGGGGACAATGGAACCCGGCGTGCGGGGGGCATGGAGCGTGGGAGGAGGCCAGAAGGAAGGGGCCACGGGGTGGAGGAGGGGGGGGCGGGGGCAACGGGTGCCAGAGGAGGACGGGACGCGGATGGGGCGCATGCAGAATGAGTTGGGCTGGGGGATGACAGCAGATCTTTGCAGTTTGCCATTCATCGAATACAATAACGCAGCCAAAAAACCCTAATCAGATGAACTCCGCTTTGTACGGTGCCAGTCCGACCAGACATATATAGACAAACAATACGTACATGGGAACGTGGACACAGTGAGGGATGTTGTCAGCGTTCCCATGCATTTAGTGTCTGTCTATCTTTCTCTGGTCGGATTGGCATGGTACGAACGTATATTGTCCGCCTGTGTGTTGCGCCAGTGTTGACATAGTACCACAGTGAGGTACTATATCCCATGTCAACAAATTCTGGCGGGTCACTGCAGCCACAACGTAAGGCCCGTAGCATGATGGCTCCAGAAGCTCTCAGTAACTGTTATCAGGAGTCACAGTAGGGGCTGGAAGAGAAGCGGCAGGCGCCGACACAGAGAAACAGCCGCAGGCCGGTGTGGTGTTCAAGGCCCACACCACGCTGTTCCCAGATCAACATGACTGCATGGCTCTCCTGCTGCACTCTGAGCAGGGACAGGAGGTCGCGAATATTCGGGCTATGCTTTTCGATGGACTGGGGGAGCTGACAGACTGAAGCAATGTGCAGCTCTGAGTCCACAAAGGAACAGTCAGTTGTGATGCAGTATGAACTGCGGTGAACCTTACATCGATGGTGGCTCAGCATACAAGCACAGAGAGTGCGCAGGTCCGGGAACGTCCAGCAGTGTTAAGTGTGACAGTCAGCTGGCCCCCATGCAAGCACGCACCAGTCACGGACACCAGGAACATCACCCACCTGCTCTACTGCGTCTACTTGTGGCACGTGTGGTATCCCCCCCCATGCACCCCCCTTGCCTTGGATTGACCTTGACGCCCCCATTCCGCCTCCCATCTTTCCATTCGTGCGTGTATGGCTTGTCAGCACCCCTTCCATCATCTGGCTATTCTATGCCAGATTCTCCCAACTAGCTGTCAGCCCGGCGCGTACTGCTGTGTGCCGTGCTCATGGCTGCAGACACCACATCCCCTTGTGTTGTTTGGGTGGTGGTGCTGATATATGTTGGTTTTGCGTACGGGCTATGTGCTTGTACCCAGGGTGCTCATGGGCGTCTCTTGCGTTCCCACGATTGAAGATTCAAGGTTCAGTGTCTGCACACTCTGTGCAGTTGTGTGGCGCCAAGCTTGGCGCCACACATACTTAGGCTATTGTCTGAAGTTCCTAGGCCCATGCATTTTTATGTGTCGTACAGTCCTACTGTTTGTTGGACTTGTAGCACGTTGTTCTGCGCATCAATGCTCTCTACGTTTGGTGACGATCCGAGCTTGAAACGTAATAAACTCTTGGTTTAGTCAAGACGTTGCATCGATCACAGCAAGCGCCACATACAGTCACCCAGTGTCCCCCAGAGTAGGCGTCTTTCTATCCAGTTGTAGACATCTGCATGGGCCAGCAGACAGTGCATCTTCAGCTGCTGCCACCTGCTTGGCACGGCAATGAATGCATGGCGTCTGTACCAAAACTTGACAACCGCCGTCCGACTGATCTCTGCAAACACGCAACCGATTATTCTTCACAGCATGTTGGATAAGTAGAAAGGAATCCACCGGCCAGTCATCCCAAGTGATGTCCACAGACTGATAGCCGCTGTAGCTGTGTGAGCAGGACATGCATGTTGTGTGCATATCCCTGGCCAGTCTCCTTCATCTCTGCATCCACAGCAGTGGTGCTACCAGGGAACCACAGTTCGTATTCCAAGTGAAACTTACATCGACAGTGGCGCAGTAGTAAAGCACGAAGCATGCAAAGACTTATGAAAACACATCTGTGACAACAACCCAAACACAAGTGCGTCACAAGTACAGAGCATGGGCCAGGCACCCAAGAGGGGGACACTATGAATGCACATGCGAGGTTTCCACACACGAGTTCATACCGTGTGTCAAACGCCACTGTCGATGTAAGTTGCACCACGTGCCAAGGGAAAAAGAAAAAAAGGCCAAGGGCACGCGCGTTCATGCCACAGTTCACACATGTGGTGTTGGATTCGACACATGTTAGCCAGTATCGATGTAATCTCACGCACACGCACACACAAGTTAGCCATGTTTACACTACAAATAGTACGTCTACAAGGTCTAGAAATGAGCAGCTCATCACCCGCCTTCCAGCGCTGGCATGCTACCGAGGACTAGCACGCAGGCACTTGCAATGAACAGATACAAAAGAACGTCTGCGACTCAACATGCCCGCAAGTAAGCTGAGCTCAGGCGACCGCCGCCGCCCATCACACAGCAGCAAGATACCCACAGTGGTCATGGTGGCGCTCAGCTTCAGAACATGGGGCTTGCGCGGGCCGGCTCCGAGTTGAGTCCTTTCAGCAACCCAGACAGCTTCTGCGCAGCGGCCGTGAGCACAGGGCGCCTGCCGTTGACACCGTCGCGGGTACGCTGCACGCCTGCCACCAGCTCTGTGATCCCCACATGCTCCCCGTCCCGTCTCGCAGTCAGCAGAGCGCCCTCGTTCACTACATTGAACAGCTCCGCCCCTGAGAAGCCAGGCGTGATGGCGGCCAGGTGCTGCACGGCAAGATCCCTCGCATCGTCGCTCTCCATGGGCACGCCGCGCAGATGCACCTGCAGGATGGACTGCCTGCCCACCTCGTCCGGCAGCGGCACCACAATTCTTCTGGAGATCCTGCCTGGCCGCAACAGCGCCTGGTCCAAAACCTCTGGCCGGTTCGTCGCTGCCAGCAACAAAATCTGCACAGAACCTGAGCACTTCGGGCACCGCCCCGCACGCCCGCCTCTACAGCTGGTGCTCTACTGAGGCCGCAAGCAGCTCTCCTAGAACAACAATGGCACCACGGTATCCAGAGCAGCAGCATGACGCATGAGCATGCATCATCAGGAGCTTGCCGAGCAACGCATGGTGGCTGCAGCGGTGTGGCGAGGGCCGGCTAGTGGGAGTAGCGCACCGAGGGCCGCTTCTCAAACCCATCTAGTTCTGTCAGCAGCTGGTTGAGGGTCTGGTCGCGCTCGTCGTTGACTCCCAAGCCACGCTTGCCGCCCACCGCGTCCAGCTCATCGATGAACACCACTGCCGGCGACGCTTTGCGGGCCTGGGCGAACAGCTCGCGGATGCGCGCGGCCCCACGGCCCACGAACATCTCCACAAACTCTGAAGCCGACACAGCAAAGAACGGCACCCCAGCCTCGCCCGCCACCGCCCGCGCCAACAGCGTCTTACCTGCACGAGCAAGAAGCGACGTTCTCCCCACAAGGAACTCAAGTTATTAAAAACGACGGGCAGTCCGCCTGATGCACTTGTGGTGATGCCGGCAGTGCAGGGCCCCTGCGCCAGCAGGCATGCACAAACACTTAAGACGGGATGCCACCAGGGGCAAGGGCGCACCTGTGCCTGGAGGCCCAGTGAGCAGGACACCACTGGGCATCTGTGCGTTGAGCTTTTCGAATCGGGCAGGATCACGTAAACACTGAACTGCCTCCTGCAGCTCTGCTTTCACCACATCCACGCCTGCCACATCCTCAAAGGTGGTGTCGGGAGGCTCATAGTTCTGCTTTGTCTTCTTCGACTTCCCTGACTGGGAATCCATAACGCGCTTGAATAGGAAGAAGAAGGGTATCAAAGGGATCCAGAGCGCCAGGAACGCCCCAGCCAGCTTGGAGATGGCACCTTCCAGTGTCTGTTTCTTCACACCAAACGGTACGCCACAGTCAATCAAAACGTTGACATAGGACGTGTCTTTGTCGACTAGGCGAGTCGAGAACGAGCGGAAACCACTGGGGGCCTGCTTGTTTGCAACAGACTGTTGAGTGCTGTCCCCTTGCCTCCACCACCAGCGCCTCTTTCCCCCCTTTTGATACTTGAGCTTGCCTTGATCAATGGAAAAATACAGAACAGAGCTCTGATCATCCACCAGAGCAGAGTGGATCACCCTGGCCCGGGCTAGCTGCACGAACTGCGAGTACAACACCTCTACTGGTGCTGCCGCTGACGCTCCGCTAGGACCACGCATCGTCTGCACATCGCTGAAGCGTTACAACTGCAGACACCGAGTGCCGCTTCGTGGGCCTGAATACAGGTTCTGGAGTAACAAGGTGCACAGACGAAGTGAGTACGAGATCTCGCATAGTGGGGCGGAAGACATATTCGGAAGGAAACGTCAGCTGTGTCAGGAAGCATAGTATCATTGCGTTGATAGAAGATACGAGATTGCGCACGTTATATACCGCCAGGACGAACAAGAAGAATACGATCCTCAACGGCTTGGTGCCCGGCAGCACCTCCCAAACCCGGCTGATTGACTGCCAAAAGCTACGAAACACCGACATTAATATTCTGACAAGCATGGGTCGTTGGTCTGGGGGCCCATCATTCGTGGATTCTTCTGTAGGTGCCGCGTCTGAGGGCGTGGGTCGAGGAGGAGGGCTGGAGTCGTGTTGGGCTGCTGCATCGGTACGGGACAGCTCGCTCTCTATCCGCGAATTACGGCTTTCTAACTTGTCGGAGTGAGATCTGACATCTCTCTGGACTAAGTTTGTGCTGCGAGTTGACGTGTGTGTAGTCGAGCCTGCAACACACAACGGTCGACGAGCTGCCAGTGGGCCTGGACCACTACTGGGACAAGCTGTACGCATACTCATCTGCCAGATTGCCTACGGGCTGTTGACCTACCTACGAGCACATCACATTTACGTATCAGCTCCTTGTGATTCGCAAGGTCTGACACGTACGTCGGCGGATTCTAATAGACTGCTCTTGCTACAGCTGTGATGTACTTACCACAAATCAGACAAAACGTGCATCACTGCTGTTCTGAAACGTGTACATCGATGTGTTGCGCTTGTGGCCATGTATTTCTGAACTTTCTGGTCCGGGGTTTTACATTGTTTGACGAAAACACGGTCGAAAATGACCACATTCTTTCATTTTCAACCTCATGATGAGCCGAAGCGCTGCAAATACCAGCGGAAGCCATGCTGTTCCACTTGATATGTCAACTCAGCTCGCTCAATAAACTGGCTCAGGTACAATGCACCACATTTATAACTGGCGTGTCAAGGTGCAGCAGACTCGCCTTTCAGCAGCCTTCAACAGGTTGTTGCTCAGTGCACCTAATGCCTCTTCTCAAACTGTCTGTGGTTCTTCACGCAAAGACAGAGGAGTGGTCACCCACACACACTAGAACATGGGTTCCTGCGTATTCCTGAGATTGGTAGGTGCAGGAAACTATTCTCGCGATGTATCTGCCCTGGCATTCGAATGAAGATTATGGTTTGTGATTTTGGGAGGTGTTGTGGTTTGGTATAATTGCTCTTTTGTTCCTTGGATTCGATTTGTATGGCTCACGAATATCTTGAAATATCCAACCACACACCATGATGGAGAGCCCCAGTAGAACAGGAAGTAGCAGCAAGGCTGTTTAATTATATTTCAGCAGACAGTGCTGACTCTCCAGCCCTGTGTCCTTCTGCTGTCTCAGATACATTGGCTTCACCTTCCTGTACTGGAATATGATGCGCGCTGTGCCTTCTATGGCCAGTTCTCTGTATCCTTAGGTTTTCTCTGAAGGATGTAGGTATACTTTCTCTGCCCCTTTGCTGCGTCAAGAACAGTGCAGCAGGCACACTAGTACTCCCACTCACCCTCCTCCCAATCAGGATTTTCGCGTTTCGGCGCGAAACGCACCAGTGCCTTCGACTTGTGAAGCACGTGAACACTCACTAGGGACTGCTGAAAACTCAATCACAAGAATACACTTCAGTTAACCCCGTCACGTCTGGAGTTCACATCCTGCTTTCTTCTTCGAAACAGAAACTCGGACATTCTGGCTTCGAGCACAGCTGAAACAACGCTACAGCCTACAGAAACTATAATTCACATCGTGTCATGTGTAGACTTCGGCTCCATCATGGTACTAGGTACGGGCAGCGCAACCTGGGTTCATTTCCGTCTTGCTCAAATCGCTCTGAGTCGCCGGCGCTTGCAGGGTCCTTGCGAGACCTAGCCTCTCCAGATCAATATGTTCCCTCAAATCAGAACGGTGTGGGCTCAATGCGTTGTGCTTCGAGTAGCTTGGTGCACGTGGCGTTAGTTGGTGTGGCGTTGGCAACCCAGAGGTAGGACGTTTCAACCACGCTTTGGTGTATGCAGGCGCCACGGCAATTTGCAAGCGTCCCGAGCTATAGAGCTAGATTCTCCGCCGAGCATACAGTTTGCCACCCTGCTGCTCTCGAACACTTGTTCCCTTGCCACGTGTCAACTGCAGCTGACAAGCTGCTGCGTGCAGGCCCAGGGAGGACATGAAATGGGATGACCTTGGCTTCAATATCGCGAACGTAGCACCAGTACGTCCAGCTCAGGCCAATGCCAGTTTCAGCACCCAGGTGGTGGAGCAACCCTGAAACCTGACCGGCATGCAGACTATGTTCATTGCAACCACAGATGGCTCAGAGTGGTCCGAAGGGGAGCTCAAGCCTTACGGGCCCATCAGCATGGACCCTGCAGCACAGGTGAGCAGCATCCCACCGTGCAGTCATCTCGACCTTCACACACATCGACAGTACTGCCCATTGCAATTACCAGCAGCATTGCAATGTGCACATTCTCTCCACAGAAAACCATGAATCTTCAACATTTTGTCACTATGGCTCTCGCAGCCCCTTCAACACACACGATATGTAGGTGCTGAACTATGGCCAAGCCATTTTCGAGGGCATGAAAGCTCAGCGGACTGAACAGGGGCAAATTGTGTTATTCCGACCGACAGAGAATGCAGCGAGGATGAGGGAAGGCGCTGTACGGATGTCCATGCAGGCTCCTGACGAAGCTCTGTTCCTGAAGGGCGTAGTTGGCGTGGTGCGCGAGAATGCAGACATGGTGCCTCCCGCAGGCAAGGGCAGCCTGTACCTCAGACCCCTTCTACTGGGCACCGGCCCGATTCTCGGACTTGGCTCAGCTCCGTCCTTCACGTTCACAGTGTACGCAACACCAGTGGGCTCCTACTTCAAGGTGAGCGCTTCATGCATGGCTCTTGCATGGCTCTGCTTGTCCCATCCGTCAATGAATAGCTGCCTCCAGGATTACTTCTGGTGGTGCAGCAAGGGCCAGTGCCTATCAGACCGCAGTATATGTCTGACCAGGCTCCACAGTGCACTTTGCTTGGGCCTAGCGAGCCAGGGCAAGACTTCTTGTGCGTTTCACAAAAGTTCTTGTGTGCAGTCTGGGCAAATGCAGCCCATTGATCTGTTGGTGGAGACCTCGTTCCACAGGGCGGCACCGGGCGGCATCGGAGCAACAAAGTGCGCAGGTGCGGCGCTGCCCGTCATCTCAGGCGGATGTCAGGTGTTGCATCACACTCAAGCCACTGCGCCTCTGCAGGGAACTACTCGCCCGTGTTGCTCTTCCAACTGCAAGCTAAAGAACATGGCTTTTCAGATGTTGCATACTTGGATGCGCAAACAAACACGTACCTGGAAGAGGTAGGCATTGCTCCCTACTCATTAACCTTGCAATGAACCTTCATGAACTGAAAATAGAGAGCATGTGCGGTGTGCTGGTCAGGTTGCATGGTTAGGGGGACAGTGCAGGGGCGCAGGACAGACACTCATTCGGTTGTCGAACTTCACATACTCACTGGTTGCCGAACATCAGTGACAGGTAAAACAAAACTGCTACAGGTTTCAAGCTGCAACATATTCGTTGTCAGCGGCAACACAGTGAAGACGCCGCCTCTGAAGGGGACGATCCTGGCAGGCGTGACCCGCAGGAGTGTGGTGACGCTGCTGGGTGACATGGGGTATGACGTGTTGGAGGAGCCGGTCAGCATTGACGACGCCCTGCAGGCAGACGAGGTGTTCACAACTGGCACAGCAGTTGTGGTGTCCTCTGTAGGCTCCATCACATACCAAGGTACTCTCCTCAGTCTGTGCCTGCAGATCGGAACGCAGCATTCATGACTGCTTCGTTTGAGCTCAACATTGCTTTGTGCTCAATTCATTACTACCTTGTGCTCAACACTTGCTGTAAGAGTCAGAAGAGCAGAAAATCTTGCAGCTGAGTAGGACGACAGTGTTGCACATACAAGTGCAGTGCAGTATGCAATACACTCGAAGGTGTTGGTGATTGGTACAATGCGAGAGTGATGTATTGCATTTAATCATGTGTCGGTATCTTGGTTCTGCAGTTTCTGATTACGCTGTGCCAGTGCACTTTCAACTGTACCAAGGCCAAAGGCGTAGCCAGATTGCAGCTGTTGTCAAGCCACGCATAGGTTTGGATGCTAGGTGTGTGCAGTCATGCGCACAGCGAGTGCGTTGTGATCCATGCCAGACGAAGTTCAACTCACAGTGCACAAGGTGGTACAGTTATGTTGCCAACAGCGAGAGAGGCATGCAGTGATGCGCAGGTGAAAGGAAGCAGTACTGCTCTGGGGAGGTAGGTCCTGTCACAGACAAGGTATACCAGCGGCTCACAGGCATCCAGACTCAGCAGCAGGACGACCCGCATGGCTGGGTCTATCCAGTAGTAGGCTAAGCCCACTTGTGTGTTGTGCTTCTGCACGTGTGTACCCATGTGCATGTCAAATCTCATGAATAGTGTCTTTTGGCATGTAACAGCGAGATGCAGAGATGACAAGGACCTCTCTGCGTTCCATGAGTTCATGCCTGTGTGGCACATGTATCACATATCATGCAGAACGCTCCAGTGAACTTACACACCGGTACAATGCCCCAGTGCTTGTGCGTCATTTGCATCAAGGAACAGAAAATAAAGGCACGTATCGTATACAGCAGTTGAGAACATTGGCTTCGTTAAGACTATGATCATCACCTACCGCACTGCACAGGGAACATCAGTCACTGTCATACTTAAAAGATGCTCGAGTGCTGGTATCAATCTTGCCTCCCATGTAGCTGCCACGCTTCTTTTTTGTCTTCTCGTGGCGGAAACCCTTGCCACGAGTTGCCCCCAGCACTTGCTGTGCCTTTGCCCCCCAGCCGGAGTTGCCGAACGTCGCCTCATACGAGTTCTTCATGCTGCCCTTCTTCCCCAGCCACTCCTCAGACTTCACCCGCCTGAAGGAACGGTGGACTGTAGCGTCAGGCCACTCTGCACAACAGAATCGCTCTTGGCAGAGCGACAAACCACTGTTTCCATTCGGACTGCAGTCACTAGCTGATCTCTGCGACACATCTCTGTCAAGGCAACCATGCAAGAGCAAGAACAGGGAGGAAGTGCACTGACTTACCTTGATCTTCAGTGCCTTCGTAAGTGTCCTCAGGCAGGGGCTCTTCTGCAGAGACGTCCAACACAGGTGTGACAGGCACCTTGTCTGCAGGCATCGGCGTGGCTGCTTCAGGAGCCTCCACAGTGGTAGCATCTTCTGCACAAGCACTTGCAGCATCACCTTTCGACTTCTTTTTCTTCTTTTTCTTGTGTTCCTTGGCAGCGCTGTCAGCAGGTACCCCCCCTTCAAGTACAGCAGGTGCACTGGCTGCGGTGTTAGGTGTGTGAAAGGCTGCTATTTCCTGGGCTGTTGTTGGGGACACCTGAACATGATGGCATCCGTTCTCCTTGTTCTCCAGAGTCTCTTTCCGCTTCTTCTTTTTCTTCTTCTTTGGCGGTTCGATGTCTGGTTCCACAGCATCTACGGTTGATACCTGTACTTCTGGAGCACTCTGATCTTTTGCTTGCGCCTCCGATAAGAGATGTTTCTTCTTCTTTTTCTTCTTATTGGGGTCTGCAGTGGCTACGTCAGTAGCTGCAGTGGCATCTCCCTGAGGCTCCATTGGTGCTGAGTCTGATTGCACAGCAGTACTACTCTCACGTTTCCGCTTCTTCGTCTTCTTCGTCGCATCTACTGCTTCAGACCGCTTAGATCCGTTTTTCTTTGTTTTCTTCTCCTTTGAGGCGGCGGCCTGCTTCAAACTGCCGCTCGACAAGGTGTCTTCCGCTGCGGTCGCCTGCAAGCAAGAAGCACACATATGAAAAGTAACACATGCACAACAGTACCAACTCACTGAAGCAGTATCTGTGTCACAATTTCACGGAGTTCAGAGCCAGCACACCTGTGCTGTTGCCACTGTGTCCACGGCTTCCCGCTTCTTGAGCTTCTTCGAACCTTTCTGCACATCGATCCACCATAAAATGTAGAGCTGTTTGTGGTCAACTGTTTCATGGACTGGGGTGCTAATTGGTGCTTGATCCAACACAAACTGGTGCTGGAATGCCACTCGACGGGTGCACGAGGAGGAGCCCCACGTGTATGCCCCCTCGACAGGGTACTCAGCTCCAATTGAACGAACAAATCACGCTTTGACGGATAGTAGGGCGCTCGAAGCGCACCATTCTCGCTGTGACACAAGGGCGGCGAGCGAGTGTGAGGCAGAATGAGAAACGCTTCAGATTCTGAGTGACGCAGCAGGTACTTCAACAATAGGATGAATACTGCTCAGTACTTCAGTACAACAGTGCCCTGATAAGGAGGCATGGTTCCCAGCTCCCATGGGATCCCATCAGAAGATCGTTCCTAGCATGCATGATGAGCGTGGTGGCCATGGGGGACAGTCACTGTTCCAGGGACATAATAAAGTATGCTATCAATTCACGCAGACACATCGTACCCAAGATGACAAGCGATGGTCCAGGCTTCATTTCTGTACAGCACTGTTGTCTTGTCGGGCGCGGGGGGGTGGACACTTGCCCTGTGCTCAGAGTCCACGCGGGCAGCTGGGGGACCTTCTGACACTTCTGCGACCAGATGGGGGATCCCCAGAGTATGTGGATGTCTATTCCTGGTTTAGTACAAAATTTTCGGTGGATTCGGGGGTGGAGATGTGTAACTTTGGCAATTGCCATGCTGACTTCAGGAATGCACTCAGAGCAGTCTTGAACATTTGAGAACCCACATTTTGGTGATAGGATGCGCATCTCGGTTTGGGATTGGCGACTGAACATACGCCGTGTGTGCTTCAGGGATATGCAGCATACGTGCATACCCTGCAAGGTCTGTCAATTGAGTTCCTGAGCACCAAAAATGCCAAAATAGGACCATATTACACCTCAATTAGTGTTTTTTTTCAAGGTGTTCAAAATATGCCTCAAGATACATTTTCCCGCCAGATCCCCGTTTCCCCCAGTGGACCGGAAAACTTCTGTCTGATTCAGCATTTTGACACCGGAAATCGGGGGAAAGTTAACCAGACTAGGAATGGACATCTACTGACTATGAAGAACTCCCCTGTGATCGCAGAAGTGTCAGGAGGTCCCCCAGCTGCCTGTGTGGACCCTGAGCACACATCCAGGGCAAGTGTCCAACCACCTATTGGGCCTCAAATTGCCTCAAACCTGGACCTCCTCAAGCCTCTCAAGCAGTGTTTAGGCCGTGTGGGCTGCAACATTAAATTTTATGTCACGGTGGCCGCACATGTACATCATTGACAGCATGCTTCGGTGCTGGGTGATGCATGCGCTTGTAATACTCATCGTGCCTGTCCAGAACACCACTTTTTGAAGGAGACTTCCACGAAACTTCTCCATATGAACACCAACGGGCACTTACAGAGCATAAATTCTCCACATATAATCCTGCCTCTTTCTGAGCAGGAGCAAGGCATGCAATATGTTATCAGCGGTAGGTGCCTTGCGAACTGGGCCAACAACAGTGCGGATGCCATGTGACTATCTTGCACAGCTTTCGTATAGACGAGCTGCGATGTTGATGCAATTTCCAACACGCTAGGTCTAGAGATGGCAATCCAAGGGTCGCAAGGCGAGATCGCGCCTCTTGCGGTGGAGGTGCGTTTCCATGTGCACCACACCACGCCTCCCATGCAGCTCCTGCGGCGAAGCATCGTGCAATAGTAAACACACGCTTGTGTGAACTGTCCGTCATCCTACTTGGGGCACTTGGTTGCGCTTTTATTCGTCACATGGATCTATATGCGCTGTAGAAGCTGAGATGTTGAGCACTTCTAATAAGTGTTAGTTTACGGCAGTTTGTAACACTCAAGACACTGTTCTGTATTCCTTTTCACAAGCAGATATGAATGCTGTGCTTTGTGGTGCAGAAAGAACATGTAGACGACCCTCATAGAGCTGCTCACATCCACGGCTATGAGCATGCTCACGAATCCTTGGACTATGAACTATGTGACAACACAGGTGTGTGAGTACATCCTTCTCTGCTTCCTGGTTAGACGGCACATTCATCGTTTTATGCGTTGCCAGTGCTTAAGTTCCCACTCACTGTGTTCACCAGACTGGCGCCGTTGTTGGGGACACTGACACTGTGGGTTCGCTGTCACAGTGTACAAAGCGCAAGAAGCCAACACAAACCCAGCAGATCCATTGATGTATCGTGCAACCAAGTACTGTATCTGTGCTCTATTGGGGCTGTTCGTTGCGGGAACAGCATTCTTCGTGAACATTGGGGTGGAAAACATCGCAGGATTAAAGTTCTGGCTCATGTTTGAAGCTTGTAGGTATGTTACTCTCCTGGAGCGGAAGAATGCGCGAGTTTCAGCCCTGTGTTGTGCAACGCAGGTATCGATAAAACATATGCTTTTTTATTAACATATGAAACAGAAGCAGTGTAGTGTCGTGTAAGGAAAATGATGCAATCTACTGTGGCATGAGACTGTCAGAAGTGCTTGCAGCACATCCTGCAGACGGGCAAGAAGATATTTCACACACTTGTGGCTAAATACAGGTACTCATATTTTCTTGGATGGTGTGCGATGACAGCCATGCAGACGATGCTGTCTCTGATGGCTGCCTCTGTGTGCCTGTTCATCGCACCTGCAGCCCAAGGCTCAGGTATCCCGGTGTGGCACCATCTATTCCGCCACAGCAACTTCAGTACAGACCATTTGCAGAGAATTTGTAAGTTAGTGTGAAAGAAACTACTGCTGCCAGCTGATTCTTGGATTTCGCAATTGAGCCTGTTTGCAGGATGTGATTGCATACCTGAATGGTATTGATGTGTATGCCGTGTTCCTGTTCAAGACTCTGGTGGCAAAGATTGTCGGCAGTCTGGGGTCTGTAGGAGGGGGCCTGGCCATTGGCAAAGAGGGCCCGTTCGTTCACATCGGCTCTTGCCTGGCACTGCTGCTCTCGCAGGTGTGGAGGTCTCATGGATTGCACTTAAGCTGCTTAGTGCTGGGAAGAAGCAGGTCATGCAAGTCAGGGCACGCAATCATGCCAGCCTGCCTGCAGGGCATGTGTGCTCATGCACCTGAGCTGCCAGTGTATTCAGAAATCAAGCCCAGTGTCGGGCTCGCACGCCTTATAAGACAAGTCCTTTGGATGCAGCATTAGCTATGCTGAAATTGTTTTGGAGGGCTTTAAAGCAGAGTCTGTTCCGAGTTACATGCAGGGGGGCACATGGTCGGGCACACTTGGGAAGAAGTGGTTGACCAGGTTCAAAAACGACAGAGACCGCAGGGACTTTGTGACGTGCGGCGCAGCTGCTGGCGTTGCAGCGGCCTTCAGGGCGCCAGTGGGGGGCGTGCTGTTTTCTCTGGAAGAGCTGAGCTCCCACTGGAGCAAGCAGCTGCTGCTGATGTGCTTCTTCACCACTGCTATGGTCAATGTCATTACGCGCATGGTCATGAGTGTCTGCAAGAGTGGCAACTGCGGATTCTTTGGGGAGGGCAACCTCATCATCTTCCAATTTGCGGAAGAAGATGCTCAGGTGAGGTCCCTGAGGAGATGGCTGTATGCATGGTGTGCGTTAACTGTTCAGGATGCTGCGAGGGGCGGCCTGTGCCGCTGCCGCCTATGGAAGAGCCTCGCGGGGAAGCCATTTGTCAGGCTCCCCTGCAGGATGGCTACGGTACACTGCTTGTCTGCGTTTTGTCAGGCTCCCATGGGAACTGCATGTCTGTCACAAGTAGCAGTGCCATGGCATGGCACCCACTTGAACCATGTGCACTTTGATCCTTGTGGGCCCCAGTGACACGTACTTATAACAACTACATTGTTAAGTTGAAATGCGGGACGCTTAGCTGTTTCACATCCAGTATGCATGAGAGGGCAGGGATGGAATAATCTCATTCCGTCCTGAAACTTCCGGAGTAAAGCAGAATACTATCAAGACTCTATGCGTAAATGCGTTGTCGCCGGGCATTTTTCCTTTGGCACAGCAAACTAGTGGGAGCCAAGGGACAGCAGGACCCCTCCAAAACACAATATCATTCGCAGGCTTGCAGAAAAAGTTCATAGGTATCCCGTACAATTCAATCCAACCCAGATGTATTCCTGAATGTTTTGAGGCCCCTGTAGAGCCTGGTAGCAGTGCATTTGACAATAGGTAAACCCCACATGACAGCACATCAGTCGCATCAGGATTTTTGCGTCGTGCTTGCCACATGAATGTATTGGAGCTGCCGCTACACGTAGTAACCAGAATGGGGAAGCTGAGAGGCCTTGCTGTGCCTCCCCGTCCATGCTGACCGCAGCAGAGTGCTGTGCAAGATGTGATGGGGGATGAGTTGCTATGCAGAAAGTGTATGAAACGTTTGAGCTGCTGCCGATGCTGCTTGTGGGCATCCTTGGAGGTCTGCTTGGGTCCTTGTTCAACCATCTAAATGAGAAGATCACGCTGTGGCGCAAGCAGCATGTGACACGCACCCACCAGAAGCTCTGGGATGCTGCTGCAGTGGCGGTGCTCTCCGCCACACTCTACTTCATAATGCCACTCACAGTGCCTTGCAAGGTGCGCACCCACTGCTTGCCCCACCGCGTGCTGCCGCCACTGCTCAACTCATCCCATGTACTCTGGGAGCAATTAATGTGCAATACAGCCTCTGCATCATTTACGCTGTCTCTTTCACCACTGCTTCCTTCACGTCCATAGATGCTAGCCACTGTAGCCTCTAGCGTGTGATGTCATCCTCCCTGTTGCATCGTGTGAATGGACAGCCAGGCAGGTGCGCACCCACTGTTAGCACGCGCTGGTGGAACCAGCAGCTGTCACGGACGTCTTCAATTATATTCTTCTGTTTCCTGAGTTAGAGCATCGTGCAATGAGCAGGCCACGCCTCCAGCTGCTGTTGTATGCTGCTGTGCAGAGCTGCCATCTACCATGAGCCCCTGCGTTGGAGGAGGGCACCACAATACCACTCGGTTCTATGCACATTCAGGACTGTCCTATAGATGCAGCAGACTGTCCAAGGGTAGATGGCTCATACTCAGGGAACTTTGTTGCCTTTGGGTGCACGAAAGAGAACCAGTACAACGATCTCGCCACCCTCTTCTACAACACGCAGGACGACGCAATCCGTAACCTCTTCTCCGCACGCACCCCACATGAGTTCTCCATGTGGACCCTCTTTGTCTTCTTCATTGTATTCTACTGCCTCACCATAATCACTTATGGTATCGCAGTGCCTGCAGGTGCGAAGCACTGTTTCACCTCTGCTAGACAGCGGCACGTTTCGTTGCAGCAGCTCTTTAGCTGTGCACACATACTTTCTGGTTGTCTGAACAGTACTGGGCAGCACGCTAGGGCAGCTGTTGATGTGGGTTCAGTGAGGCCTGCGATTGTGTTCCCTAGTACAATGTTTTCATACAGCTGCGATCTTCAACAGCGGCATTGCATGCAGGGCTATTTGTGCCTAGCGTCTTGGTTGGAGCGTGCTACGGGAGGATGGTGGGCAGTTTCGTGCGCCAGCTGCATCCTCTGTCAGGGGTGGATGAGAGCACATATGCTCTCCTGGGCTCGGCATCGTACATGGCAGGCTCCATGCGCCTGGTGGTGTCAGTGTGTGTCATGCTGCTGGAGCTCACGAACCAGCTGAGCCTTCTGCCACTGATGATGCTTGTATTGGTGGTGGCCCGCGCCGTTGGTGACGGCTCCGGCGTGCTGGGCACATACAACGTCCAGACGAGGCTCAAATCGTTCCCACTGCTCAGCCCCTCACCTGAAAAGTTGCTACGCCATGCCACAGCGCATGACTTGTGCGCACACAGCCCTCCTGTGGCCCTGCCCAGGGTGGTGCGCGTAGACCAACTGCTGGAGGTCTTGCAATCGTGCAAGCACAATGGCTTTCCTGTGCTGGAAGGTGAAACAAGGGACGTACCTGCCCAAAATGGCAGCAATGGCGCTGACCATCTCAGTGCGTGTGATGGTCACGAGCCGCAGGCGGGGCCTGTGCAGCTGCAGGGCACCATCCTCCGCAGCCACCTGCTGGTGCTGCTGAAGAGCGGACGAGCCTTCCAGCACTCCCCCCTGCTGACCCCCAACTCCCAGCGGATCGCGTTCATGTACAAGATGACGGTGTGCACCGCATTCCCTCTCCTGTTGCCGCAGCCCAGGCTAGCCCTCCCTTTGCTTGCATGTGTAGGTTTTTACAGGCTGTCTCATGAACAGGTGCTCCGCCTTTCATTGCCTGGTTTCAGCAGATTCGAACTGCTGCTTGGCGTTGCATGAAGTTCTGCGTAGCTGCCAGACATCATGTGTAGATGTCGCCCCTGTCACCACACTATGAGTGACGAAACATTTCTGCAAAGCATCCTTGCCAGACATTGAGCAACTGTGTGCATGAACTGAGCTCGCCTGCTTTTCACACAGCCATGGCATGGCGGTCATCCACGGTGAGCCAAGGCAGGGTGTCGTAGCCATGCAGGACTTCGACAAGCAGGTGTCCACAGAGTGCCTTGCAGTGGAGGACGTGCAGCCGCTGATCAGCACGCACGTGCTGCGCATGTACATCGACCTGAAACCCTATGTGAACCCTGCGGCCTTCGTGGTGCAGAGGTCGTGCTGTGCGACGCAGGCGTACTCGCTGTTCCAGAGCCTCGGCCTGCGGCACCTGTGCGTGATAGAGGACACCAGTGCCGTCCTAGGGGTGCTCACAAGGAAAGACTTCATGGCGAATAATGTCAAAGCTGTGATATCGAATCGAGTGGAGGTGGAAACGCGTGACAAACGGGGCTCAGGCTCGTCTGGCAATGGGAGGGAGCAGGCATGTAGCCACACGCTGAGTGAAGGCGAGAAGCAGCGGTGGGAGGCTGCATTCAATGCAGCTGGGCCTCAGGGGGGGGATTCGCACATAGAGGTTTCCCAACTAGGGCCTGCAGAGCAGAAACGACCTGCTGCTCTGCCTGGAACCATCCGGTCAAAGAGTAGACGTCCACCAGGCGCTGGTGACTGACCATGGTTGCAGATACCAGATTTATTGTAATGTGTACACACCAGATATGTGACGTTACCAGGCGTTGACCATTCCCAGGAGTTGACAAGAGCTGTTGAGTGCTACAGCCAAACGCCGTCTTGAGTTTGCACTTTCAGTTCGTTCTGATTTGTATGTCATGTGAAGTTGCATCGAAAAGGGCGCTGCACACTAGCACAGAAAGCGCAATCCGATGTAACTATCGATGTAACTTTCACAAAGCGCAAAGCTGTCATTTGTATGCCATGTCTGCAACTTGATCTTGAGCTTCGGTTTAGGTTTCTTGTCAGCAGACGGCTCCGCATTTTGCGTCCTGGGCTTCGATGCCAAGGCGTTGTGTTGTGACTTGAAGTGTTAGATGCCGCTATGTCGAGTGGCCATGCATCCCACATGCATGGGCTGCTTTTGTATTGGTACCAGCTTCCTTGTATTGCATGTCTGAGTCCCATATAAGGGGATATGCTAGATTAGGCTGGTTGGACTGTAATGAGCTAAGTCATATCGGGGGATCACAACAGAGGCGCAGCAGATGCGCATGGCACACCTCCCTCACCGCCGCATCCCCTGGCAGGCCTGAGACCTGCCTCGCTCACATCAAAAGGTCCTGAAGTGCTCGCAGCGGGGAGTTCATCCCCATCTCTGCTACCTCCACTTTCGTGTGCATCCTGCTCGCATGCATAGGCGCACGTGTGTTGCGGCGGTGCTGCTTGTATGTAGGTGCCTCTCTGGTATTCGATGCATTTGTTCAGGCGTAGTTTGATGCATTTATGCTTTGTGTTCGGTTGCCCACTTTGGACGTTGAGGGTCTTGCTGTGCGGGTGCTCTGTGGGCTGTTGCCTTGTCACAGACGCTCTCAGGCCGCTGCACGCCTGCGCTCGCGTGCCGCGCCACGATCGATGTAAGTTTCACCCCTTTCACTGTGCTATCATCAGGTTTCAAAGCTTGCGCAGGTTTCAAAACACCGACTTGAACTAACTTCACACAACAATGTTCAAAGCTGCGCAAAAGCAGACTGTCTGGACATTCACGAGCAATGTACAACACTCACAGAGGCCGGCAAACTGTGGCGATGCCAACCAACCGCTTCAGTAGTGAGGCGCTCCAGGCGGCCGCCCCCAAATATTCTGATGCGGCTTCTGCGCACTGGATGCCATCATGAAGGGCAGCGCCGGCCTCGCAGGCAGCTGCACGCCAGAGCCCGGCTGCATGAGAGGAGGCCCCCCGGACACCCCCCTGCCCGCAGTGTTGGCCGGCACCCCACCTGCGGCAGACACCTGCCCCAGAACGTCCCCAACCAGCAGCTCAGCCTGCCCCATAGCCTCCCCGCCGTTGGCCTTGCGGTGCGCCCCTGAAGCCACTGAATTGGAACCGTGCTGGCTGGCGGCCCCGTCAGGGCCTTGCGAGTCGAAGTAGCCGCTGAGTGACATCAGAGGCCGCGGCATCGCGAAGGAGGACTGCCGCGGGGGCATCGGCGGGCCGCCGCCGCCCAACCCCAGCCCGTTCATGCCTCCGGCATGCATCGACGTGTCATGCATGCCGTCATGCCCTCCCAGTTGTGTCAAGCTACCCAGCCCACGTGACAGGCCGCCATGCATGCCGGCGCCGGTGTCACGCGAGGCAGTGTTGGTGGTGCCGCCACCGGCGCGCCCGCGAGACGCCACAAACGGCTTCGCGGCCGGGTTGATGCCAGAGACCGCAGCCGCCGCGGAGGAGCGCCCTACGCGGCCCAGGGAGGGGTCGGCGGCCCCGCGGCCCGCCCCCCCCACCCCAAACAGAGAGTCCCCCTTGGCCCCCGCCGCCGCGCCCCATGCCGCCGCACTGTCCCCGGAGAACCCAGCCAGCCCCAAACCCCCCGCGTCGCCTTCCCGCGGCGTCGCCCCAGGCGCAGGCCCACCAGTAAACGCGCTCTTGTAGTCCGGGTAGGAGCCCGCGTGCAGCAGGCTCGGCCCCGCGGCCCCGCTGAAGCCCCTCCCCGCACCTGCCCCCCCGCGCGCGTGCTCGCTGGAGACCGCGTCGGAGGCCTTGCGGGGCGACGCCTGCGTCATCGGTGCATCAAACTCCTCCTCCATGCCGGGCGGCAGCAGGATGCGCTGCGTGGCGCGCTCCTCCTGCAGCTTGTGCAGCTCATCCGCCTGCGCCTCCACCTGTGCGCAGAGCTCCTTGTTGCGATTGCTCTGCGCCACCAGCTCCTTCTCCAGCTCCGCGGCTTTGCTTGCTGCACCCTCAAGGTTCGCGGCGGCCTTGCGGTGCTCCACCTGGACCTGCACTCCACCCACGCTCGTGTCCCCATGCATTCATGCATCCACACGCACCCCCACAAACGCAGAACATAACACGGCCTAATCAACATCAACACGCAGCAAGTTTGACTCTCCTGACAAGCCACCCGCCACCCAGCAGCCGCAGCGATCTTGAGGGATTCACGATGTCTCATTGGAATGAGAGGGCTATGATGAGCAAGCTTTCACGCCCTGCATGCGCTGGCCCAAGCAAGGAGGGGGGGGCGCACCGCCGCAAGCTGCTTCTGCAGAGCTTCTACTTGGTTGTCGCGGTCGCCGAGCCGCGAGTCGAGGGCCGCCGCGCGCAGCTCTGCGTCCTTCAGGCTCTTGCTGTCTTTGGTGCGCCGCTTGTCGTGCGCGAGCGCCTGCGCGCGCAGCCGCCGCACCTCCTCCTCGAGGCTGCCCAGCTGCCGCAGATCCTTCGCCGCCGCGGTGGCCTTGGTCTCTGCAGCGTCGCCCGCCTGCCGCGCCTGCCGCAGCTCCGCCTCTAGCCGCACCACCTGCAGCCACCCCCGCACGTCACCCCCGCACGCACGCACACACCAGGCATTCGCTTGCCTGTATTGGCACCGGCAGGTGGCCAGGCCGACCGCATGCAACCAACTGGGCCTCTCTTCTACTACTGCGCAACCCTCTTCTTTGCACTTCCTCCACAGGAAACACCACAGGCAGCAGCGCAGGCGAGCGCGCAAGGCTCTGGCACCGCCACAACCGACCACGCCCCCTACACCAGCAACTGCCAGCAGCGGCAGCGTCGCGCGGGAGGCGGGGCAGCAGTACGCGACTCTACTATATCAGTAACATCATCGCTCCTAGCGGTAGACTACGGTCACAACCAATCGGGCGCTTTTGGTATCAGCACAGACCCTAACAAGCAGCACACCTTCTCTTGCAGGGAGAGGATGTCGTCCTGCAGGTGCATCTGCTTCGTGGCGGCGGTCTGCGCAGCGGCCTGCGCGGAGGCCTCCATGCGTTGCACGTGCGCGCTCGACGCCTCCTTGTCCGCGGCCAGCTGCTCCTTCAGAGCCGCAACCTCCTCCGACGCCTTGGCTAGCTCCTCCGCCTGCACACAGCCCCCCCCCCGGCTCCCTCCTCCCCACTCCAACTCTGAACCTCCACCATGAATCTACTTCAATGAGCGCCCGCAGCTGAAGGGGGCACCCGCAGCTTGCAGCGCTCTGCGGCGCGGCGGGCTTGATCTCGCGCACAGCCGAAACATGCTCCCAGCAGCTGAGGGGTGTGCATGTACGCATGTATGCAAGGGGGCCTAGGTGAAGGACGAACGCGGCCTGCCTCCCGTCGGAGCCCCGCCGCGCACGCATGCATGCTGGGCCGGCAACAGGCAGAAAGTACGACAGGCAGAAAGAAAGAACAGGCAGAGGGAGGGAGAAGTAAAACGTACAGGGACACGCAAGAACAGGGGAGTTTCTTTACAAACCGGAAAGGTAGTGAATAGGCATGAACCCAAATAGCCAAAAGCAACCAACACAAAACACTCCTACTTAGAACAGGGGAGTAGTAAGTAGGTAAAAGGTAAAGCAGGGAGAAGCAAGAACAGGCAGAGGGAGGGTGCAGGGGTACAGCACAGCAGCGGGCTCGGGGCGCACTGTCATCTGCTTCTGCATGCATTGCGCCATGTACGCGTTGCTCTGCTTGCCCAGCAGGTCCAGCATGCACAGCAGCGCCACGGGTGCGTACTGCGGCCACCCCTCCATGAGGCAGATCAGCACGCGGCTCTCTATGGAGCCCGCCTGCACCGGCAGCAGCAGCTGCTTCGGGTCCGACTGGTTGCAGATGCTGGCGAAGCTGGCCGTGCGGTGCGTGAGGGCCTGCACCATGCGCACCCGGCCCTGCTGCTGCGGCCACAGGCTGAAGATGTGGAGGTACAGGCGGAACGTGTACTGCTGCGCGGCGGGGGACGACGTGTGGGACAGCCACGCCGCAAGGTCCAGCAGCACATTGAAGTCGTCGTCGTCCATCGCCAGCGCCGCGTCGCCGCCGCTAGCCACAGTGGCGGCGGGCGCTGCCCACGGGAGAGCGCCGGCAGCGCTGCCGCCCGGCGTGGCCCCAGAGGTGGCTGGGGGGGTGCCGCAGGCCGTGCCGGAGGGGACGGGTGTGAGCGGCACGTTGGGGCCGGTGGAGCCTGAGTTGGAGACCCGGAAGGGGTCCTCCTGGTGGCCCCCAGAGGCAGTCAGGCTGTCCGCCTGCCGCGCAGTAGCCACAGGGGACGTGTGCACAGATGTGGGGGTGGCCGCAGCAGAGGTCCCCGTGGAAGGCACAGCAGCCCCAGCAGCCGCGGACGTGAACAGAGGCGCCGAGGTGGCGGTGCTTGTGGACCCCGCATTGGGGTTGCTGTGCGGGTGCGCTGTGCGGCGCGACGAGTTGTACACCGACAGCAGCGGCGCCGCGGCGGAGGCCCCCGCCGAGGGGCAGGCGGCAGCTGCGGCGGAGGCCCCCGCCGGGGCAGAAGTCTTGGGCCAGGACAGCACGGACGCGAGGTTGCGGCGCCGCAGCGCCTGGGCCGCGGCATCGTTGTGCGGGAGCTGGCTGGCAAGCTTCTTGAATATGATGTGCTGCATGCGGCGGCGCTCCAGCAGCAGAGCAGTGTTGTCCGCCGTCACAAGGCCCTTGCTCACACACAGCTCAAACACAGACTCAGCGTCATCCCGCAGATGCGGGACCATCATGATCTCTATCAGCAGTTCGATCTCCATGAGATAGTTCGGCGCCGCTGCAGCCGCGCTGTGCGCCTTGCCCGCGTCCCCGCCCGCCTCCGCTTCTCTGGGCAGCGCCTGACAGTCTGCCGCGGAGTCTGCCGCAGCGCCGCGGCCGCTGCCGCCGTCTGCCTTGGCCGCTTCGGCACTGCCATCAGACGCGGAGCCGCCTCCGGCTGCAGCAGCGGACGCGGATGCGGCCGCGGAACCTTCTGTGGAAGATTCCGAGGGCACCACGGCCTCTGCGGCCTCCATGATGTCCTGCAGCAGCGCGCTGGCCACCTCGTGGTGCTGCAGCACCGCCAGGCACATCGCCTGCAGCACCCCCAGAGGCACCTGCGGGCCCAGCGCGGCGACGCGCTCACGCACGGCGCGCACAGCAGCGGGGGCCTGGGCGGGCACCTCGTTCGCAAGTTTGGTGATGAGAGCCATGGCTCCGGGCAGGTCGCGCTTGGGCAGCGAGGGCAGCGCCTGCAGCGCCTCCTGCAGGGTGGTGGCCGCGATGCCCGGCGCGACCTGCAGCATGCCTATTGCTGTGCACACCGGCACCTGCACACACACCCCCCGCTGTCTCTCTCTCTGTCCCCCCCGTAACAGGTCTACTACACAGCGTGCAGTCATGCAAACAGCCTCACACGGAGCGCGCGCAGCGCACACGATCACATGCGTGCTGCATTCAGACTTTCCAAGGCAGCCTGTGCCTTGGAAGACACCGTTTTCTGGAAGCAAGCGGCTGCTTCTTCTATGGGTTTAGCAGCTCAGAAGAGGGGCTCATGTACACTGCTCAAACAAAGCAGGCGCGTGCGGGGACGGGGGGGGGGGCTCCCACACGCCGCTCTCCCCTGCGGTAGGCACAGACACAGGGGCATGCATGTGAGGCGGGGGGGGGGGCACACCTGTAGCTCCGCCTCGGCCTCAGGGCTCGCCTGCGCGGTGTCGGAGAGGGTGGCCAGCAGCACGCCCGCAGCCATCGTGTGTTGCGCGGGGTCCAGCACCACAGGCACCACCATCGCGATGTACGGCAGCAGCTCCGGCGGCGCGAGCAGCATGATGCGCCGCATGTCGTCCGCAGTCGGCACAGGGATGCCCAGCGCCAGGGTGGCGGAGCGCTCCGCGGCGAGCGTCCAAGGGTCCGCGGTTTTCACCACGCCAGAGATCATGGCCACCAGCTCCCTGATGTGCTGCTTGCTGTCGTGCGCGGGCGTGCCGCTGGGGGGTGCGGGGGGGGGGGCTGTGGGGGGGTGACCGGACGCGAGAATCATGCTGGGTGCGAGCGCGTGGTAGTGCGTCAGGAAGCGGTGAGGCTGCATCAGCGCAAAGAGGGACGCCGGGGACCAGTGGGTGGCCTGCGCAGCCCCAGCGCCCCCCCCCGTGCTCGCACCCGCACCCGCATGCATGCTGCCCGGGCCATCACAGGGAGCACCGCTTGCTGTGGGGGGTGCCGCGGCCGACCTGCCGGAGCCCCCCGCATGCATGCTCGGCGAGAAGGCCTGCGGCACGCAGATAGCGTCCCAGCGCGCGGCCAGCGCGGCAGGGTCTACCTGGCTGGCGAGGTCTGTGGCCTTGTCACTCGTGACCAGCGCAGGGGGGGTCGCAGAGGGCGCAGTCTGGCCCCCATGCGCCAGCACAGATGCATGCTCTTCGCATGCGGCCAGCAGCACGGACAGCATGAGGTCCAGCAGGGGCTGCTGCAGGATGTGCACGGACAGCAGCAGCTCCATCAGCGACGGCGCCGCCTCAAACGTGTCCTGCCCCGCCGCAGTCGTGACTGACGTGCGCGCGAGGCGGTGCACGCGCACAGGGTCCTGCAGCCACCACGCCATGCATCACATCACGTCATGTCACATCATCACATCACACGCAAACTCGCATGCGATCGCAGGGAGCGCACTTGCGCTGCATGCATGTATGCATGTATGCCCCAACGACAGCGCACACTGCAGAGGCAACCACAAAGGGAGCAGCGGTGGGCACCGCATGATGCACTATGCATGGAAACACGGAAGGAAACCCCTTCTCCCTTCTGCAGAAAGGGAAACATGCACGGGCAAAGCAAGCGACGGGGTCGCAGACATGAAGCATGCCCGTGCCCCGCTGTGGGGGGCTGCACTAGAATGCGTGGGTGCGCGGCCTGGGCTGCTGCAACCGCAGAATAGTGGTTCCCCCAGGGGGAAAAAAAAGCACCTTGAGGTAGGCGCGCATGCCGTTGCAGAACGACTGCAGCAGCTCCTCGTCTTCCGCGAGCTTCTCCTGCAGCACCAGCTGGATGTGGACAGTGGCGCCGGCCGCCGCGGCAGCCCCCCACGCCGTCGCGGCCGCGTCCGGCTGCGGGGCAGTGGATAGCTGAAGCCCGGCCAGGTTCAGCAGCCTCGAGAATGCAGTCTCTTTGTTCCCTTTGTTGCTTGCCGCAGCCGCCACCGGGCCTGCCGCGACGCCGTTCGCGTCCGCGGCCCCAGCTGGCGCACTCGCGGAGCCCGCGGGTTCCTCGTCTAGCGGCCACGGCAGCGGCGGCACCGCCGGCACCGCATCAAGGTCGGGCTCCGAGAACGTGAGGTCTGTGTCTCCGAACTCCAGCCACGGCGCGCACTCCAGGATGTCGCAGGCGAGCACGATGCTGTCCTTCACAAAGTAGCCCTTCTCGCTGCACAGCACGCGCACGCTGTGCGGCAGGGTTCCAGGGGTATCGGTGTTCACAACTTGTCAGCCTGTGTCAGCCAAATTAATCAACTTCCATCGTGGCCACCCGGAAAATCATGAATTGTTTCATGTAGCACCCGCCCCCCCCCAAAAGAAGAATACTGCAAGGCATTTGGCTGACATATTTAGTCTTTCCCCGTTCCTTAACTATACCCCTGTAGTGTGTCTTTCTTGTAAGAATATTTCTGCAAAATATTTTTTCTAGCGGGCGGTACATACAACAAAATATATTATTATTGTCCGGGGATTTTCCGGGGTGGCCTGTGCTAGTAGACACTTATCACTCTTTCAGAGTGGTGGGTGGCAGCCTCCACTGCACGGCAGCTGGCACGGCCCCAGGCGCGCACACAGTCTGGCTCAACGGGGAGCAGGAGCCCAAGAGGAGGCGGCCTCAAACGCCACTTTGGCGGCCACTCTGCCTCAGCAGCGCCCCTTCTTTTCAGCAGCGCCCCAAGCAGCTGCCCCACAGGTGCTGCTCCCAGCTTTGTCCCCCCCCCCACGTTCCAGCACTCACCTAGGTCTAATCGGGCTGTTGGAGGGTGAGTGACGCAGGCCAGGCGCAGTGCTGCCGTGGCATGGAAAGTGGCGTGGCATGCAAAGTGGAATGGCATGGAAGCAGGTGCCTCTGTGTGTGGAGCATCCCCCGCGCTCACACAGGCCGATTAGACTACACTTCGCAGCAGCAGCCAGGACACACACACGTACCACACTCCCACACACGCACGCAGGATGTATTGAATCATCATCGACCACTCTTTGTGGTTCGATGCCTAACACAACCTTTTGGGTTCTACTTTTCACCCACCCAGACCCACGGGCCGAGTGATCGCTGAATCGATACCTATCGTGACCTTGTGGATTCTACATTCTCACACACACACACACACACACACACACACACACACACACACACACACACACACACACACACACACACACACACA
>JAUMHD010026617.1:0-37597 GCA_032359135.1 Ulvella scutata
CCCCCCCCCCCCCCCCCCCCCCCCCACCCCCCCACCGGCTCTGAACACATCATAGAGAAATACAGTATGCTGTTGTACGACAATGAAAGCTTGAGAGCAGGCGGCAACAGCGCTGCCAGCCGCGCACAGGCGCGTGCAAGCTGTGCGACGTGGAGCCTGCCGTGTCGCAATTGCAAGAGAAGCTGGCGGCGCAATCTTATGTTGCCATGCATGGTGGACGCACCCTGATGCTGAGCACAGTCTTCGGGATTTCTCCAAGCAGCACGTATGAGGGCTCAGGGCGGAGGATGGGGGTGGCTGAGGGGATCTCCACGGGCTCGATCGTGGCGAGGTCCACATGGTCCCACAGCTCGATGAACTCTGCACATGGCATTCGATGCTGCAGCGTGACGCGGGCACGCTGCACCATCATGTCTATGGGGACCCCACAGACATGTTCTTTATATCTAAAACAAGAAGGGGCCAAACACCAACAGCTCGCCCAGAGAACCATGGCATGTAAGGGTTTGGGTCGCGCACCATCGCCGTTCCTGACCGCGTTCTGCAGCTCCATGGCGGTGCGTACGATCGTGATCCGCTCCACAATGCCACTGAGCTGAGTCAGCCCCCGCAGTGCTTCTGGCCGCTGGATGAAACCCAGGTTATTTAGCATTGAGACCTGTGTAGTGACATGCTCCTGCATGTAGCACGTTGCTGTACTGCCGATGCAGTGAGCACTGTACAAGTTCGTTGTGTTCCCGTCTGAACAGAGATAATGCCACTTCAGCAGAACATGACGTCGCAACCTTCAGGTAATGATGATCACATCGTACTGAAGAGCGCTGCTGTAGGGCTAAGGTCACTTGCTGTTGAGGCTGGATGCTGCTATGACGTGGATGGCAGCATACCGCTGATCAGCACTGATGTTATGAAACCTAGGTGCCGACAGGATACCATGTAAACATAGCTATCTGGTACGTGCACAGTTAGCTGTGTGGCAGAGTTGACACAGTAGCAGCACAAATCGTCGCTGACTTGGAAACAACATGAATGCACGGTCCCGCACCATACATACCATATAGTGTTCACCAAGTGAACGCGCCTCAGACTTGCTGGTGAAATATGCTGCTGAGCAGATGTTCAAAGTGTCCGCTTGCTACGGTTTGCCGTGGTGGTCAAAGTTGCCTGGCCAGGTTGCTCAGTGGCTGGTGGCGGACAAAGCTAGCTGCGCGCGCAAGCAATGCTACCAAAAATGCGAAGGGTTCACTTATCTTATCTACCTTTATTTGTATGTTCTTATCGTCCTTCGCATGTGCAGTATGAACAGCGACTCTGCTTCGCCTGTGTCCTGCACATGCCAATACTATATACAGAGAAGCCTAACAGCATGAACAAGTGACAGCAGCCCGAGATGTGACGTAGGTGCAAACATTAAGTCCACACTTCTATGTTTTTGCTAATGGGCAGTTACGCGGCGCTTCATGGAGTTCGATCGGACAGTTACATGGAGCTCCATGGAATTCGATTCAGCAGGTAGACTCACGCGCGTGACGGAAGCCGAATCTAACTAGGAGGCAAGACACGTTCGGTGCTACGCTCTTATTGCACAGGGACTGGCTTCTGATGGTGAGTGAGAAGAAATCTCGGTGGTGTCTTGTCAACGGCTGGAAACGCTTGCTCAGAGCAGCCAGAGATTCTTTCCTGAACAGCTATTTGCAGGCGCAGGTGGCAGCCACGTTTCGTTCATCACAGCACCAGGATGGTTCTTTGTAGTGCCTAGCTCATGGTGTATTGCTTTGTTGGAGAGAGCTGTACATGCATATATACACAATTTGAACGTTCAAATCCTGAACCCACTGACTTGCAGGGGAGGCATTCCACCTCGCAGAAGCTGTCTGGGGAAGGCGTGCACACATGTGTAGCTGTGCAGCTGAAGAAAACAACATCAGAGGATAGGCAGGAACTTCGAATCTGTAGAACCAAATAATGCAACATGTGTGCAGTTACATGTTGCCTGTCCATCGCAATGCACACTACTCCTGCCAAGCACTACACTATCATATCAGATCTCAAGCTGCTGGTGGCACATGGACATTGGAAACGGATATTCTGCACATGGTCAACCTGCAAATTCAATTCGCCAACCAGGCTAAATGATGCAGCACCAGCAATCGAGGCCTCATAGCGACAATGCCCTGAGCCATGATGTTGACACACGAAGTTCAGAGCCACGATGCAAGACCATGGCAATGTCTCTGCCACAGTGATCAGTAGCCACTACAGGAGGTGCCTGAGACCCCCACCCCACCGGCACGATGCACAGCGATGTACGCTCTGGTATCACGTGTTTTTACCACATTAAGCGATCAAATCAAAGTGGCTCTTCAACAGTGGTGAAGCAGTCGTTGCGTCAGGGGAGGCAGACACCAGGGGGGACCCTATGCGAGGTAACGGGGGGGGGGCCTGAAGCGATCGCGGGGCAGCAGTGAAATGCCTACCATTGATTCATGTGTGACCCTGATGGGCAGTGCCTCGCAGCGCAGGCAGAGGACATGCTAGTGCAGCACCTCCCTTTCACGCGGCTAGACAACAAAGCTGGACACCAACCAGGTGCAAATCTGGATCCTGAGCTGCCCCTAGACTCTCAGCACTGACACAGCATATGAAGACTCTGCACATGCATGTGAAGCAACTGCTGTGGAGTGCACCCTCTGTGAGATGCATGCTCAGCAATATGGGTAGCCCGCATGGGGGCAGGCAGGCAAGCAGAAACGCTTCTTACAAGCACGCTTGCTTGCGCTTACATGTAAGCGTGCACAGGCACGCTTACACAGTTGCTTTTCGAGCTGCCTTCCACTGCATGGCCAATGCAGCCAGGGGTAGTGCCAGGTGAGCTAGATCAGGCTGGGACGGGCTAAACCATGGGAGCATAAGCCTCATCCTCGCCGTAGTTTGAGGCATACACAGGAGCTGTGGCCAGACGCGTCTCTGGGCCGACAGGCTGTGTGAGGAAGATGGTGGTGGGGTCGTTGGGGTCCACGAATGCCTGGCTGGTCTGCTCATTCATCATGCTGTGGTTCGCCAGCTCCTCTCTCGCCCTTCTGTCGTGCTCTGCAGCTCTCACCAGCTTTAAGAAGTGGTAGTACAGCGGCAGAATGGTGCCTGCAACCACCGGTGCCCACTGTCAGGTTGCGCTGCATTTTCAATTTCGTTCTCAATGGAGAGGGCCAGAAGATGCTCTGTTGCAAGCCATGTTCTGTTGCAGGTCATTCGTGGAAATATACACGCATGATGCTGGCTGATACCTCACTGCAGGGGTGGCATAGACAGAAGTGATGATAACTAACTAGCATGTGTATTGCACTGTACATAACCCAACTGTTGCATAGTTCCCTGATTCGTTCTCTCAGAGAAGCCCATGGCTTAGTAGAGCAACAGTATATACGAAACAGAAACTTCTGATTGTATGGGGAACGAAAGATAGCTGGTATTGTTCGTGCAGAGCTTGAGCAGAGCAGTGCCTATTCCGCCTTCCAGGAAATTGATTTTGTACTTGTGTGGTGGAAGAGTTCCGCCAGGACCTCCTTCTGCTGCAACTGGCCAACATTCCCCTGCTAGATGGTTGCATCCGAAAATTGGCTGATTGAAAGAGTCATTCCTGATGTACAGGAGCGGGATATCGAATGCCTCCAGGCCGCTGCTATCAGGACTCTTGGCAACAAAAACCATTCTCATGGTTGTGACGAATAGGTCTCCCTTTGAGCTCCACCTGTGAGTAGCAGTGTTGTTCGGCTGATGTGACAGGAAATATTCTTCAGCTAATCACTGCTGGTGACATGCAGTACCACAGGGCACTATCGAGCATACCTGCCACCCCGTGTATTCACTCCATCAATATTGATCCCCATACCCTTGCGTTGGCACAGGATGACCTCTCCTTGGAATGGAGCGGGAACACGCGAACCATCTCCAGCAATAACTAGTGCCGGGTTCGCAGCCATGAGATATTATGGTTACAGGCTGTTAGCACAATTCTAAACAGTTTCAATGCACCAGATGAGCACCCTGGGGACGTTGCACTCTGCGCAAGCCGTGGCAAGAAGAGCGCTGGTCTGTATCTCGAGGTACTGTCCAGCAACAGATGGCAATGCCTTCCACACAGAATTAGAAATACTACAATTCACTTCTTGGAGCGCAACGGTGCACACGGAGCTTCAAAGATACAGAACACGCGCGACCGTGACACTCTCTTGAACCTGACGAACAATCCTTGATGCACGTAACAAACGTAATCAAAACTATTTGCCGTGTCAATGCTGTTCCCCGTAATACAGTGCAGGCGCAGCACTATGTGTCAGTAGTGCACACCAACAAGGGAAGAACATTCTGGAAGCAGTGAGCACCAGAACCACCCTCCACTGGATCCGGATAATTGTGAAATGCCACGTCTCAGCACCCTCTCTGAATCAGGACTGGAACACGTTGTCCAAGATTCACGCTGGAGTTCACGCAGCTGATCGGACACACTCAGGTATTAAATGAACCAAATTCTTGCACCTGAGACCTCACACACGAATGCGTAGGGTTCGGCCAAAACACTTTATAGAACTATCCGTGCCCGAACGAATGCCCTGGGGGCCAAAAACCAAAACAAACACAAAACTGCGCTGAGATCCTGTCACCCTCATTCTCCATGCTGTTTCCCAGCTCCATTGGTACCGTTGCCATTGCTGGGTTGTGAAATGTCACTGTCTGCTGGAGCAGCATGCAGCTGCTCGCCCGCGACCCTAAACACCAAATCCTGAACAATCAGAGCCATAGCGACACCACAGGACCCCCACAACATTCCAGCCATCACATCAGATGTCCAGTGAACGTCAGCAAGCAGCCTGCCAGTCTGAGTCACTGAACCTAGTCCAACTGTGAGGGCAGTCGCATTTAGTGGCTGCGCCATCGCCTCTAGTACGTCTATTGCATGAATTCCTGCTGTTGCAGACTCTGGGCTTGTAGCTTGAGGTGTATGTCTCTGTGCGTCCTCTTTCAGTGCTTCATAGACTGCTGGCATAACGATGAAGAATAGGAAGCCTGCCAGGAAGTACACGGAAGTAGAATGTCCAGAGGGGAATGAAAACGAGGAGTGCAGATCAGTAGATGGTCTTACACGCTGGAAAAAGTTCTTCAAGGCTGCTGTTGCTTGAGCATCCAGGTTGAGGCCAATCCCACCAACTGCACGCACAGGAACAAAAATCATGTTGTCACAAACTATTACTCTGATTGCATGGAGGAAGCGTTTTTCTGGGAGACGTTCTGCAGATGCACAGTCAATATGGAAGAGACACTCAGCTGACACACGTGGCAGAGACTACAAACTAACTGTTTCAGATTCTGTATGCTCTTGTACTGCAATACTAGTGGATATGATGTGGCACCGGTTAATGAACCACACCACCAGGCATGGATGTTTCGCAGTGCACAACCGCGGAACCTTGTGTACTCAACTCACGTTTCATGGCGATTTGTTGCAATGTGTTGGCAGTGGCCTCCCTGACGCACAACAGCACTGTTGCCAACATTTAAACCAATCAAGCTGCGTGTGGAGCGTACAGAGAACGTTGAAGGCCCCAACAAGACCAACCAGGAACAAGCCCTTCTTCACATTCCTTGCAAGGACAACCTGCAGGCCCACTAAAATGCCCAGTATGGCCAGGCCTATCGGCAAGTTACTGATGGCTTTGTCCGCTGCGAAGCTTCTGAAGTCTAGGGGTACACTAGCCATGACGTTGTTGTGGACAGCGAGATCCAGTGGTTGCAGAAAGTGTGCTGACATTGGACTCGCCACATCGTAACAGATGAGGGCGAAAAGCGCCAGGAACACTACAAGGTATCCGGCTGCAGGAATAGCAGTGACCACTGATGTCGTCTGTACCATGTCCTGCAGCGCAGATGCGAAATGAGCAACTGCAGTACACAGCATTCTGTGCAAACGACACAAGGCATGCGCAAACACAAGCAAGCAACAATCGGGCTGCATTAGCACCTTTAAATGTTCACTGCCATCCACACCGTGTTTCACATGCTGGTGTAGTCGCGTTTTTTACGTGGGCATGCTGGTAGCCCAATGACTTGACCACATGTTGCTCCAAGGGTGCAGCGCAGAAGCAAACCGAAGGAATGTAACGCATGGCTGGGTGTCAACAGACGGGCGGGGCACGCCACGTGCAGCATACAAGTCGCGAGTAGCTATAGGCGAGCATGGTGAATCAGTGTCGCGAGCATCATGGAAGGCGACGCGGCAGGAGAAACAACGAGCCAAGCCGTGCACTCCAAGATTACTTGTAGTGCTGTGTATATGCACGTACCGGTATGGGTGGCATGAACGTGAGCTGCTCTTCGGTGGTTGTGGTGGTCGTGGTGGCCTTTGATTCGTCTTGTGTGTTGCACGGCGCGATGCGGTGTAGCGCAGTTCCAGACAAACGTGAGCGGTGACCAGTACTGCAAAAAGAACGAGTGTGTCGCTGTATGCTCGCTGTCTTCATAATGCTGCTTCCTGCCCCTTTGGACGCGCACCCACCGCCTGAACTCTCTGTCACGCACAGCACTACTCGGGACTTCAGAATATATGCACGCACAGAAGCTCGTTTTGCTTTTGAAAACGCTTGTTTTGCTTTCCATGCAGCGCTTGATAACCAACAGCATTGTAATTGTCATGGAATCTTCTCCCCGGCCTTTGTTGGCTGCTGGTCATGGAATCTTCTCCCCTTCCCCCTATGCCGCCATCCTCACAACCTAGACAGATACATCGTGAAGAGGCACCAACTCAGTCATCCCCATATTGTAATCACATTCGCCACATCCTCTGAACAGTACTTGGCCGGCGCTTCCTGGGGTGGATGTTAAGGGTAGCTGCCGTACTGCCACTCTGTGGGCTGGGATGAGCTGCTGCTGCATGGGCTCTGCCATCGCGAAAACTGTGGCCTGTGTGTGACTGGAGCACCTGCTAGTTGCGCTCTGGGGTTTAATGCGTTGGAGCGTCGCTGGCGTTGTGTGCAGCACTTTCTGTTTAGTTGTAAAGCTTCTCCAGTGGGGTGCCCTGACCCGAATGAGCTCTGGGATGGCTTGCTGCGGCCGGTTCACACTGATGGATGTGCGCGGATTACTCTCCTTGGGGCACGTGATGCGAATTGCTTTGATTCTGTCTCTATGAGTACATATTGTGTTCTTTGGGATCTTGATCCGTCTGTGTTCCTGCGGGACTGTGAGGCTGGTGTCTGTGCTGCGGTGTACTCCGTCATTGATGCTCATATCCTCCTTCTGGGTGCCGTTGTTGCTGACGATGCGGTCTCTTTTGGCGACCCTGTGTTCGCTTGCAACATCGTTCTCTGCAGCCTTTGTGTTTGCCTTCCTGGTCCAGTGTGGCCCGGGGGTGTATGTCCCTGTCCCACCCCTTCGGGGGTGCTGAGGCCGAAGCCCTTTTGGGTACGGCGTGGTTCCCGATTAGGTTTTTTCTTGAAAAGGAGGTGCCTTTCCTTCCCCTGCAAAAGCTATGTGTCATTTAAGCTCAGTGCAGCACATGACTTGTCACATTCTGCAGCATGAGTCCTGCACCACTGCAGCACAGCAGCATTGCTGGCCACTCCCTTAGGTCATGATGCCTGTGTGTCATGCCTACTCCACGACCCTTCAGTACCAACTCCCCCTGCGGGTCATGATGTTCCAAAGTGTGTACAGTTGCAGGCATAACTCCACAGAATGGCTCATGATGTTACAATATCAACAACACGAAGCTTGCTTGTTGGGATCCCTTCCAAGGGGCTGGGGCACTTCATTGTGACTGCCTTTGCCCCCAGCTTCTCTGAGTGGTGTATCCGATTACCTTGGCAGGCGTGCATGATGATGCGTTACTTGCGCAAGCCCCGGACTGACAACACTCGCGCATGCTATGGCAGGCCCACACAGGGCCTTCACTTGCAGCTTCTGCAAGCGAGTGGTCGGGGCTGGACAGGGGCATCAGCCGTCTTGTCTTGCACTCACGGTGGATAAGGAATTCAAGGTATGTGAAAATTACATTGATAGTAGCGCGGCACGGAAGCAGACAAAGCGCATAGGTCCAGGAGCATCTCCAAGAACATAACCTTGTAACCACTAAACACAGAGCAAGAAGAATGACACAACACACCCGGCAGATCCTACCAGATCACAAAGCACGAAAGGCAACAAGTGAAAGCTCCCTGTACCTACACACAAGCAGCACAGATCAGCAGCGCCACCATGACACAGGACAGGATGAGGGGGCCATACCCGGCCCGCAGGGGCGGGCTACCGAAACCCCGCCGGGGGCGCCGCGCATAGCGCCCGCCGGCAGGGTTACCAGGGGAGCTCGGCGGTGAGCGGACGCCGGAATCAGGGGGTGCTGGCACTAGCATATGGGAGGTGCTTAGGGGGCGCCGAGGCTGCCGCAGGAGGGAGGGGGCGACGCCGAGAGGGTGAGGGCCGCGTGAAGTGGGGAGCATGCAGCTCGGGCGGGCCATCAGCAGGGGCCGGTAGAAGCGGGGGAGATGGAGAAGCTGGTGGCCGGGGGCCGGGGCGGGGCCGCGGGGAGAGGCAGAGGTGGCGTGCTGCGGAGTATCAGCATAGTGGGAAGGGGGGTGCGTAGGCGCCGCAGGTGGAGGCGGCGTCGGCCGAGGGAACGGGCAGGCCCGGTAGGAGGGCCTTGCCCGCCACAGTGCAAGTTGTGTACTTTCCACTGCCAGAATTACCACCCTCTCTGCCTGCGCCACAACTGGCAACAGCCAGAATAGAGAGGGACACACAGAGGCGCGAAGCAGCAAGGGGGAGAAAGGGCTGAAGGGTTGTGATCACGACTACGGCAGCAAGGAACCTTGCGGGTTGCCCATGAGGCAGCGTGGTACAAAATGCATTACACGCATCCTCTCCCTCCCGCACTGAACATTTTCTTCAGCAAAAATCCTGCGCCACATTCACGACACACACACACTCTCACTCACAGGCTCTCGAACATTTATCCATGGCTCCAGACGACACACACGAGCAATAACCCCAGCACAGAGAGGTGTAAACGCCAGATTCGCATAAGCACTGTATCCAAAGGCACTTCAACACTGCATCACGCTGCCTGGGATGCCCATACCTTTAGACATCCAGAAACACCACCAGCACAGATGTCAGGGGATCGCCACGGTACTTGGAAAAACAAGCATAGAAGAAACAGTTGCGGGAAATCAAATTCGGAGTTTCTGCTGCCACACCCCAGCATGGGAGCAGGGTCTAGTCAGCATCAGTCTGTGATGTTGGTTGTAGGCAACACATGCATGCGGTTTGTGTTCCAGATTCAGGTTCTTACATCAGAACGCAGTTTGCTGCGACCGTCTGCAGCAATGTGGCGCCTCGTGCGGCAGGGCCTGCGGGTGTGCAGGGTTGTGTAGGCAGCGGCGCGCTGCACCACTGCTCAAAGCCATCCCACTGCACCACGTCCGCATTCTTCAGCGACTCCTCGCTCTTTAAAGCTTTGGCCTGCGCACCAGGATGCAGCCTGTCAGGAGCAAGTCAATGACAGTGCGGCCAGCGAGGTCGGGCACACAAACACACACACACACACGGTGAGCGGGCCCTCAGGCGCGCACAGCAGACTCAAGCACTAACTAACCACTAAATGGATTCACTGGTTTACTAAACGGCCATCACACCCTTTTCCCTAGCCTCGTACGCTTTCCAGTGATGCTGAAGGCTCCACTGCCACAGCACCCGAGTGGGTACACCCACCAACAGCACGATGCATGAGGCTCCATGGGCTGAACGTGGCGGGAACCTCTGGTGGCTAGATCTTGCACAGCACAAGCACAACACAGCAGGGAGTGAGGGAGGGAGGGATAGAGGCGCACCACTAGTCCAGGGAATGGGTCATTCTGCTCCATGCTGTAAAAGTAAAGCGCCTGCGCGACCACGTCCGTGGAGCATGGATGCGGCAGCTGCTCCATACGGTACCCACTGTGCTTGCCAAGCTTGCCCCCTTGCACGACAGTGCGAAGCGTAGTGAGGAGGTCTCTGCGAGGAGGAAGGCCGCCGCTGGCAGTTGGCACCACCACAAGCACATTAGGCCGCGATATTCGAGGGTCTGTGTCGTTGCATACCACCGCGTACGGCATGTCGGTCTGCATCATGTTCACCTTGTTGCAGAAGGAGCTCATGTGGTCAAGAGAGAAGCTTTCAGGTTGCTTGGAGGTGTCACTGCTGGCTGCCGCAGCATCGGCGGGTGGTGTGTCCACAGGGGCTTCCACTGCTTGCTCTGCAGCCTGCATGCATAGGAGCTTTGTTCTGATGCTTCGGTGCTGTGGCAGGCGCGCGCTGGCTGCGAATGCGAATGCTATTGCATGCAGATTCAACAGTGAGTGAATGAGACGATGAGTATGGAGGCGGAAGGAACACAGGGGCAGCACATCACACATCCGCAGTGCACACCATAACAGGCCGAGCCTGCAGCACCGGGGTGGGCGCTGCAGCAATGGTCTCAGAGCTCTCGGCCGCGGGAGGAATCGCTTGAGCTGCTTTCGTCAGGCTCAGCAGCCCGGCGTATGCTGCGCCAGTCATGAAAGCATCGAAGCCCGCCTCATGGGCAAAGTCAGCGCCTTTAGCACCACTGTAACGTGTGAATCCATCCGCATGCCTTACAGGAAGCACCGCAAACCTGCGCCGCATGACTCCGTCAGTCGCCGCGAACACATCGTGTGACTTTCAATGGATCGAGCGCTTTCAATCACCACACCAAGGTGCAGTTCAACCAGACCCCCGCATCGGCATCACCTCCAACTTTGTCACACACTTCTGTGTAAAACATCGTAAGAGCACACACCACGAAGAGTATGTAGCCGCTATGGAACATTCTGCAATCACAAAGCCACCAGATATCAGTGCAGATATCAGAAGTCCCATTGCTTCTGCGCTGAGGGGATCAGGTACAACTATTACAACCATTACAACTGGGGGACAAAACAATGTGCGCTCTCTAGCGCACCCTGCAGGGCTGCCTGTCGTGTCCCTCGCCTTCTGCAGCACCTCCTTCACCAGAGCCTGAGCAGCAGCATCTGCATCTGTGGAGAGTTCTGGGGCTTTTGTGGCAGCATACACGTCCCCCAGATGGTTGCTGGTGAGCAGCCTGCCTGTGTGCTTCTCCACGCCTTTGAATACATGCTTGGTGTCGTAGATACCAGCAGGGAAGAACTGCTCACAAGCCGCCTTGAACTCTGCCCACGTGGGGTAGTCTCCGCCAAAGATGTTGAGAACGAACACAAGGTCAAAGAGCATGTTGTGGCCGCACACTGGCTTCCTGGCGTCTCGAATCTCTGACAGCACGTGCGAGAAGCCTGTGGCCTTCTGCATGCAACATTGGAACACTTCGAATCTGGTTTCTGGTCACTTTCATGACAACACCGTGTGATCCTCAGCACTTTAGCAAGAGAGGGGCTGTCAGCAGTGTGATCCTTGATGGGTCTTACGTTGTTTTTATGCGCTCAACAGTTTCAAATTTTAATCCTCAGTTCATTTGCATCGTTCACAAACAAATCAAGGTCCAGGGATGACGGGAAAAGAAACAAAAACTACCAAGGATCGCGCAACGAACATGTGTTCAGGGTGGTGTGTCCAGGCAAGTGTGTGATCAGGCAAGCATGGGTATGTGATCAATGCAAGCAGGTGTGACCAGGCAAGCATGTGATATGAGGCTCCAAGGATGTCATGAAGGGTACAGTGATACAGTTGAAAGTGTGGGGAGGGCTGGGCCACGCACGTCGACGCTGTCGAGCTGCTCCTGCCGAAGCTTTGCTTCATGGGCACCGAGCTCATCTTTGGTGGCTCTGGTGATCAGCAGAGATGCCTCGGGCCACTTCCCCACCTGCACACATCCGATGTAATTTCTTCGACGAACCACACACGTGACGGTGTGGTGGCAACCATTGCGGGGTTCATCGTGTTGCTATGCGCGCTAGCAGTTGGTGATATGCATACAGCCGTACCCACCCAAACAGTCAGCCCTGTATTAGATGGGCACAACAAACTCGTGCAGGAACATCATTAAGGGAGCCCTGAGCTGTACAAGAAGAGGACGTATATCACACGGAACAATGAAACACATCGCATGCCTGCGGCCATGTCCAGGCAAGAGCTACTCAAGCGCGAAGCATGTATGCATACAGCCGTGCATAAATACTGGTGTGTGCATGTACAGGGTTGTATACATAAACCCAACAGCCAGAGACATGGGTTTGAGAACTGAATGGCTGCAGCACCACAGAAATAAATCTGTCTAAGTTGGCGTGGTAGGTCGCACCTTCTCGATGTAAAAGCCTGGCGAGCCTTTGTCGCCCAGAGAGAGTGCCTCGAGAGCATTGTACGCCACCAGTCGCTCCTTTGAGCTGGAATTTTTTGCAACTTCCAGAGTTTTGACAGAAGGATCCCCAGCATGCCAGCTCTTGACCAGCTCTTGCACTGCAGCATACTGTGCCTTGGCTTCTGCGGTGGTGGGATCTCTTCTTGGGTACTTTCTCTTCCTGTCAACGTCCTGCAGCACACCGCCTGCTGCAGGACACAGGAGCCCACAAACTGGTGGCGATGTGGGTGATGCATGGTTCATGCACTAGTCCTGCACCTGCTGCAGCGACTGCACATGTGCAGTTGCATGCTGTGCTGTACAGAACAGCATGGTACCGCGACTGGAAGTATGGTATCTGATCCTGTGCTCGTGCTCTCATTCTCTATGGTGCTGTTGGATTCAAAGGCATGATGGAACCAGCAGGGCTGCCTGTGCTGTGTGGCCTCGTACATGTAGGCTGATCCTAGACCACAGGCACAATTAAGCACTGCAACACTTCCAGCAAACCTCTGCAATCAAGCATGCGGAGTCTGTACAACCCAAATGAGCCACAAGAGGGCGAGCAGTCTCATCTGGTACATAGGTGAAGGACATTGGTACCTCTTTCATTAATATTTGCTGCTCTAGAGACAGGTAGCCGACTCCATCATAGATGAATTTGTTGAAGTCGAACTTGTGCTCTGTGAGGAACTCCAGAGAGCTTGCTTGGCACGCAAAGCGCTTATCGAAGTTCATGAACTTCTTGGGGAAGATGTTGAAGTTGTATGTCTTTGCAGCGTACTGCCCATCCTTGCACTTGAACGTCGACAACCCAAATTGGCTCACCAGGAACTTCTGGGCACTTTGGTACATCTGCACATGCCAGGACTTGCTATTCTAGATTTTACACTCATGCTTGTTTCATACAAGTGCATGGCTCCAACAACTTAAGTCTTCTGACAATCTCTCCACTAGCAGACACCATTGTGCCTACGAAAACTAGAAAGCCTCGGTGCAGTATAAGCGAGAATGAAATCTGTACACCGGGGGGTATGCCTATTCAATGCTTGTTGATGCAGTGCTACAGACAGAAGAACAAAAAGCTTGCACGTGTGTGTGCACCAGTCCACAAGTCTCAGTGCAGGATGGGTTCGAATTTACACGTAGCCCTTCGTGAGGCATCCTCCTGTATAACATCTGATGATCTGGTGGCATACCTTGGAGTACCTGATTGGCATGTTGTCGAGCATGCTGTGGGCATTGTTGTCCAGGAACAGCCCAGTCATCTCACAATCGAAACTGAGGAAGTCACATTCGTGAATTGCCTCCTTTACCGACGGAAGCGCGCTTTCGAAGTTATGCCTCGTAATCTACATGCCTGACAGTGGTTTGTTGACTGCTCTCATCCTGAAGGGCCAAGGACAATGACTAGATTGTAGGGCACCCAACGCTACTCGACCGTCAAGTCGAAGCTAGTGCGGCTCAGCCTGAGTGTTCACATTTTAATTTGAGCTTATCATATTACATACTCCGCAGGTGTGATGAGGGGGCCAGTGTTGAAGCAATGACCAGGCCCATCAACTTCCAGCCCAAAAAAAAGAGACCAAACGCAATATTCGCGAGACACACCTCAACAGCGTCATCCATTGCTGCAACAGAAATTGAGTACCGCGGGGATGCAGAGGATGTGAGGTGGAGAGCGGGCCAGCGCGAGGCGTGAAACGTCGCTTTCGTCCTGTTCACTGTCGAATGCCAGGAGCGTAGGCTGCTATACCCGGAACGTATGCTACGTTGACAATTTGGCAAACCCAAGTTCCGAGGTAAGAGCATGAATAGCGTTCCTACAGGTGGCGGATGATTGTGCGCTGGCAGGTTGTGCCCTAGGATGAAACGCAGTCCAATTCAATCCCACAAACCGAACCACGAAACCGCATGTACACAACATGCGCTGTAGAATGCATCTGTTGGAAGTTCTGTCATTCAGAGCTTCCCAGGATCCTGCATGGACAGGGAATGGCTTCCAGGGGTGTCCTTTGCTTTTTGTCGATGCGCTCACTGCCCCAAACTCACCTAGGCACAGCACCCATGAGATGCCTGAACTTCACTACTCCTGGTGTACAATAGTAGGTAGCGTTGTGAGAGCACTATTGAAGCTTCTTGCCATGGCAGGAATAAGAACAGCACATCTATCTCAGAGATACACCATCCAAAAGCACCTGGCACTCGGTGAGAGTAACACGCAAGTTTAATAACATACGTAACATGAGACAACGAATGAGAGAACTCCAGCTAGCTGCTTTTGCCAGCAGAGCTGCGTTGCTGGCTTGCAAACCTCTGCACCTTAGTGTTTGGGGGCCAAGTCTCACGGAGAATACTCTGCACGTGCATCCAAGGAGATGGAAAAGTACAATCCACCCTAAGGTCTGCTCCTTGAAGCTCTGAGGAGCCCTGGTACAGCTCCTGGCGGGCTGGCCTGTGTTTTCGTGAGCCCGTGCCTCACCCCTCTGGGGCAATCCTTCAACAGCGCACTGGAAATACCAGCCTTGTTCACGGTGCCGTAGAAATATGATGCACTCAGAGCCGGCTGCTCCTCATGACATAAACTGTGCCTTCTCGAGTGCTGCAGAGGGCATTGCAGGTGCCCAGGAGTGCACAAACAGCCAGTGACCTGTGCAGTTGCTACAGACAAAAGATCGAGCTGTTCAGGGGCTCCACATGATGCCAAAACTCGGAACTGTACACGAGTAATCATACTGTTGTCATTACTTCACTCGACTCTGATAAATCATCCTGAATTTTGGTGTTCCAGAGGGAGGTGCTGGCCGGGCACCGCAGCAGAAAGGAAAGGAACAACAAGGCATCGCATGAAGGATACATGTGCTACCAGTAGATCGGCAGTGGTCAGGTGGCCATGGTTGGCCAGCACCCTGGCTCTTGGTTGCGGCGGGGTCACGGCTGCAGGACAGGAGCGGTCATAGCTTGAGCAGTGAGGCGGGTGCAGAGACTCATCACCACTGATCACCAGTGTCGTTTAGTTAGATAAAACAATCATGATTATTTGGGACTATTTTTTTTTGGTGTGTCACTTGAGAATTGAAGCGACACTGGTGATCACTGCTCATTACCAGCAGGTCCAGCGACTCTTCACTGACTGTGTGCAGACCTGTATCGTGCTAGATAGGCACATGTGATGCGGGAGGGTGGGGTTTGGGGGTGTGCAGATGTGAGCGTGTGGCGAGGGGGCTTCGGTTGGAGCCCCACTGTAACCCCTAAAGAAGGGTTATGTGGCTTCCAGATTGGCTCACACCACATGAAACACATTCTGGTGAGTGTCTTTTTGGCTGCTCCTGACAGCTTGCTGCAGGCCAGCTCTGTGACTAGGGGGCCCAGAACCAGACGCATGATGATAATGCTGTGATGTATGGGGTCACCAGTACCCACTTCGGTTCCATGCACATGCATTTGTCACCACATATTATCACAGGCAAACATAGGGTCCCCAACAGGGACCGAATCGTCTGCCACAACAGTGCCAAGCAAGAGGATATAAGCGGCAATGGCGGAGCGTACACAACGCAACACAGACACCAGCCGCACTCTCCTGAAGGAAGAAGATGGAACCAGTTGTCTGCTCGTGACTGGCCGTCCTAGCTGCAGTGTGCTGGTCACAGACATCACACGCATGTTCGTTACACCAAATTGGGTGATAGCACAGTAAGCTCAGTTAGTGGCAAGTGCCGTGGCCCGCTTCTGCCCCTGCTCGTTGTGCAGCAAGAGACCTCCCGATTGCGCCACGAGGGTCGCCTTGCGCACAAAAATGCATCACAAGAGGTGGAGGATCTGGTCTGGCATGCATGCGCACTGCAGGGGAGATTACATCGCCAGGACTGTAGAACTAGAAATTGAGTGTGTTCGCATCAGGAACAGTGCAGAGATGTATACATGTCCAGATGGCAAGCAGGAGAAGTTGCGCATTGCAAGGCATGCGCACTGCAGGGCAAGCAGGAGAAGTTGCACACTGCAGGGCATGCTACCTCCCTCCTGTAGGAGGGTTTGCGCACGCACCACTCAAACAAACTTCTACATGGGCAGCTATAGTGATACTAGAAGCCAGGGAACGAGGATGTGCACATGCCAACACTCAAGGGTGTTTCATTCAGCAGGCACGAAGGGAGACAGCAGGAGGCATCCAAGCGATCCGTATTACGATTTCAAGGGGGGGAAAATGAATCTCAGGCACGAATGTAACATGTCATGCGCTGCACTGAGCTTAAATGACACATAGCTTTTGCAGGGGAAGGAAGGGCACCTCCATTTCGAGAAAAAAACTAATCGGGAACCACGCCATACCCAAAAAGGGCTTCGGCCTCAGCACTCCTGAAGGGGTGGGACAGGGACATACACCCCCGGGCCACACGGGACCACGAAGGCAAACACAGAGGTTGAAGAGAATGCCACACAATGTTGCAAACAAACACAGAGTCGCCAACAGGGACCGCATCAGCAGCAACAACAGCAGAAACAAGGAGGCGCATCTCCGTGTGTCGTGGCCTGTTGTGCATTTCTTGACATACACACTCATGTTTCTTATTTGAGATACAGTGAGGTGGGCGTATTGCATGGGCAGGTACTGCAAGTTGGGAGATGCATCATTCACACCATGTAGACTGCAGGCACGTACCTCGATAATCTCGATGAGATAGTTGATTGAGTACCCAGCAACATATTAGGCATTGCTACAATCACAAAGCACACAGCCTGTGCGCAGGCCCGCTGTATACAGCTGTATGTACACGTACATGCACAAGTGCGTTTGTGTACAAGACAGTCTGGTTACTTCAGTATTCCAATATATTGCGCTGTTGATGACACACATGCATATCTTCGGGTACGGTAAAGCAAACCCTGATGTACCCGTTCGATGTGACTTTGGTGTGTGTGGGTCGTCCACTCGGCACATGGGACACTTCGTGAAACTGCAACTGGCTGTGTCTGCACCGAGGACCTCCCCGACCTGAACGTATCAATGTAAAACTGTGACCGCCAACCTGAAGACAATTTCAGAACTTCTGACAACATCCTTTATCGCATTTCTTAGACGTGGCATTATGTTGAGGGCTCAACATTTATCACAGCTCTGTGCCCGCTCCGAACACTCAGCGTGTTCACAATCATGTATTCTCACATCGGTATACATGACCACATTCGGTCGTTGATAACAGCTGCCTGTGTTACAGGCGCTTGCTTGCTTGTTTCTCCCGGCTGGTGATGTGGTGCTGCATACATGTGCGCGTGTGATAGTATCAGATTCTTCTATTACATTCACTGCATTGGTAAGGCAGGTCACATTAAAACGCGTTTGCGATACGCTCGTATCCTGTAGTTACGAATCTATCTGGGTTATCGCAAGATACACAAGAGATGCGTGGTCCTTCGCCTGTGGCCTAGGTCCATCGCGATTGTATATCAATTGATCAACTGATATGCTGATGCATACATGTATCAAGCGAATTGACCTGTAAACGTGTGACAGAGGTACAAGGGAGTATTGTTCTTGGTCGACGCAAAGTTCTCAAAGCGGTAAGAGCTTTCGTACGCTGGTTGACGAGCTGGGTGGGCAGGACAGAGATCCACGTCAGCTCGGCTGGCACTGAATCAAATCAACCTGTAACAGCAACTGTCGGGAATGAGTTGGTCACAGCTCTATTAAAACCGGGCAGCATCACCCCCACCTTCAAAGCTGTGCTGCTTGATTGTGGCTTCCTGCGACAATTGAGCGATGTCCCACACGCCATTCGCATGGCTGCCTCAGAAAACTGAAGCATGTCCCTAAGCTTGTTTTTTTATCCAGTATCACTTCGGAATAGAGTGTCAGAATTTCGGTATCTATTTTCGTGGACACCTGCTGTATTGGCGCAGCTTGAGTTAACTGAACTGGGGCTGGGGGTTGAAGCTTCTGTGACTGCTGTGACTTCAAGCTTCTTTTTGTGGATGACGTGAAGTGATGAACCTTATACCATGTCTGAGCTACCGATAGTATGCACTTGAAAATGAAACGAGCGATGCGTGTACAATTCTGCTGCATGACGTTCACTTGGTACATGATGTTCGCAGCTGCAGGACCTGCCGATATCATGTCTGCCCTCAGGTGGTGGTTGCAAGCCTTGGGCAGGTATGATGGAGACATTTAAAGCCATAAAAGTATGTCTGACACTTGCATCGGGGATGCTGTGAGGCACTCGCCTGTTTGGATGCCGGCACTGGAGATACCTCACGAGTGCTTTCAATCACCCTCAACGCAACATCACAAGGTAGACAACGATCGTGTGCCACGTACCCTTCTAGGGATGGCTTCTAAAGTGTCGGGTGTTTTTTTAATTAAGATGTGTTACAACCTCTTGTTGCTGGTGCATGGTGTGTGCATGCGTGGCGCCATGGCGCACAACTCAATTATGAGCGTGGCCCCGAAAACCGTGCACCTCGCAACACTCATTTGGCAACCTACCTTCTGATACACAGCACTGTACGACGTGAGGCGTTTGTCGTTCGCGCGCACACCGCCTTCCGAAGGGGTGGATTCTCCTTGCCTTAGCGTCTAAGATCGTTTGCACTGTTACACTGCCGGTGCCGAAGAAATCTAGTAGTTGTATGTGACCGTGCTTGATTTTTGCTTTGGTGCTGTATTTGCCTGAGCTGCTGCGCCTGGCTTCTCGATAAGAGCGATTGGTATCGTTCACGCATTTTTCTTCAGGTGCGCCGTCCTCCAGACACTTACAGCACAACACCAATCGCGTGCTGAAGTCAGCTGGTCGTTGAGCTTTGGCGAGAGGCTGAGTGTGTCAGTGAAGCGCGCGTTTGCGTTGTCGAGCAATTTCGCCCGGACGCGTGAACGCTTTCCCCGTATTCAAAAGGAAGCAGAACGTGCCTTCCTAAGCCGAATGGTTACTGTCCCGGTTTGATTTCGTGTTTCGTGCTAGTCACCCGTGGTTCATTGTCATGCTTCGCAGCTTCGCACCACTCTGATGCGGTGCAGGCGTGTTGGTAGGTGAACAGGAAAATCTTAACTCTGGATACCTTCAATACCCCGCCGTGACAGGCGGCTTGTAGCGCAGCAGACGTCTTCCCTCTCACAACTTTCTATCACAGGGGCAAGCAAGTTCTTCCACAGGGCGCGCTGTGCGCAGAATGGCGCATTCTGCAACGCAGAGATCTTTAGACAAACACTGTTATCATAATCTGGGTGACTTGGGCCAGGGCGCTTTGGCGAAAGCATGGCCAGGTTCTTGCGCAGACGGTGCCAAGAAGCGGAAGCTTAGAATCAAACCAAGTGCGCCCCAAGATGTCAATATTGTTTGTAGGTAGTGCACTGTCCAGCTGACAGGCTATGAGCTTCGACTCTTCGGTCGAGCTGTCAACCTGAAGCCAGTCGAGGCTTGATCTGGTTGTGGAATGCTTCAGTATGGCTGAATGGCCGGTAGATAGAACGCGTGCAACTCGCGGTGATCATTTGAGACTTTGTGGGGGTTCGTCTTGCGTGTCCGTGCCACAGTATGAACCTGGTCTCCAACCGACCGGCAGCCGAAGTATAGGAATCACTCATGCTTATCCAATGTATAATTCCGCTCCTCGCTTATTCTGAGCGCTTTTGCTGAGCATGCGCCAGCAACCGAACGTGAAGGCTATGGCAGAAAGCACTGTTCAAGTGAGTAAAGCACGGTCGGACTGCAGGGCCAGCGACACAGAAGCCCGCCATGGAGGCACAGCAGTCCGGATGGTCTCTTGCAGGTATGTTGTTGCTGCCAGTTGTTGCATAGGGGCATCTTGAGAGTAGATTGCAGTTGTTCACGGGTTCATCGCTTGTTGCGCCCCGCGCCAGCGACGTGACCGTACTCTGGCGGGCCTGAAGCAACAAATCAGGCCGGAGGCCTCAAGCGCGGAATATTCGTGCTTGTCTGGCGCCTGTGTTCTGTCACGCAGTTGACGGGGGTCATGTGTACAGGCAAGTGGTTGGATTCGATAGACTCCCAAGCGATGTTGGCAATCCCAGAAGAGATGTCCCCACTCGATTTGGATCTTGACCTGGCATTTGCATCCTTTCATGCACTTCCAGATGTAAAACTAGGGCACAGTAGTCTGCACGGCATGCAGCGCAACGTGACAGCAACCGGCAACCAGGCGACTCGATCCCAGGGCACATCCGACTCTGCAGTGCTTGATAAAGGAACCTCAGCACAAGTAACCCTCCCACATCTACCAGATATTCAGATCGCAATACCAGCACAGTCCCAGTTCGATGATGTAGAGCACAGATGGCTGGGGCAAACCACCACCTCGAATGCCCAGACCTACGAGGCATTCCCCCGCTGGGCGAATGCTCACTCCCGGCAATGCAATCAGGATCCCTTTGATGAGCAGCCGCGGCCCCATACTGTCAACCGCTCAGCTCCACATCTCGGTTACAGTGCAGCAAGCTTAGCTACCCACGCCCCTTCTCACATGCCAGAACATCTATCAGCGATACCACAACTGGCACAAGCTACGTCTTCTGCACATGCAGCACAGCCAGGCACAGAAGCACCAGGTGCAAGGGGGCTTTCAGCAAGGCATGAAGCAGCAGCTATGGAGCGCCTTCAGCAGCTCAACGCGGAAGCAAAAGAGTGCATGCTCCGTGATTCACGGAAACATACACAGGCCATGGAAGAGGAGCGACAAAGGCATGCATTAGAAGTGCAGAAACTTAGAGAAACACAGCAGGCTCTGATAGACGACCTGCAAAAGAAAACAGCGGTGATCCAAAAAGAAGCGGTGTGCATCTGCAGCCTCTACTGCACTTGCAAAGCTACCTTCTCACAGCGGGAGAATGTGTCACTTGCTTGATTTGTTTTGCCGAAGTTTCAGTTCTGTTGTCTCGGCCCTCTACAATGTGACACTAGTCAGCAGGCTTTCAACCAATACTCTTTGGCACCTACCTTATCATCGCAATCTGTATAATATAGTTTTAGTTGACCGTAACTGTGATAGCAGTGCATACTGCATGCCAGCTAATGCAGTGCTTATGCATGCAAGTGTTGGTGATTCAGCCCGTTCGGTCACAGGCACACTTCATTGCCCGTGGACACCATGAAGTGCACTCATGCTGTGGTACATCGAATTGCAGGAGGACCTACAGAAGCAGCTGGCCGAGGAGCGTGCACATCGACAAGCTGCAGCACAGGCTGGGCAAGAATCCGCCTTATTGCGGCAAGCTATGGAGTTCCGAATTGGCATCCAGGAGCCCTCTGACCTCCTGACAGGTCGGCAAGAGTTCTCACAGCAGGCAGAAATCGCTCAGAAGTTCTGGGTGCAGTTTGAGACAGCTTCCAGTGCAGCTGGAGTCTCTGGGGGTCCTAATGAGGGCTGCAAGGACCCTGACACGCCTGGCAAGTTCAACGAGGCTGCCCAGGGAGTGTGCAAGGGCCTTCTGTCCTCTGTTATGCTGCTGAACTCTGGAGCGCACCAATTCCACCATGGCCTAGATGACGTTTCCCGGCGGCGCAATGATCTCGTCGAGGGTCGCAGCCGCATCAGGCAATCACAGGCAAGCTTCCCGACAACTGCATGCCCTGATCTAACACCCCCGAGATTCTGCATGCAGCCTCAGGTATCATTGAGGCGCCCACAGCAACGCCATATTGTTGGGCCCAGTCACCCTCTCACCGCTTCACACTGCAACCATCGACGGCCGTGTCTGAGGTCCCGGTCCAAGCCCCCACGATAGCTCCTGTCATATTGGCTACGTCACAGCAACAGGGCCAGGGAATTGAAAGCCTGGTTGCTGATGCAGGACAAGCTGCGCAAGGTTGGACTCCTGATCTCTCGCCTTTCCGAGGCGAATGCCGTACTTGCGAGTGCAGGGGCCACAATAGAACGTGACGAGGAATACGCACGCCGTGCGGTGTTCGTTCAAGCAGCCAGTGTCTGCCAACGGCGACTGGTCACCCTAGGAGAAAACGAGTATCTCGCGTTCGAGTGCGTGTCCCTGCCCCTGCCTCAGTTGGTGACCTTGCTTGCCTAGAGGGAGCTCGCTTTATGCAATCCCTCCATCATCGTGCTCCCTGCAGCGGAACCACTGTCCTTTCAGGCACAGACAACCAACTTTCAGTTGCGTTAGTACAAGCCTGGTGCTGGTGAATGGGGTACAGCCAGTGTGTGAATGGCTACTGAATGTGTGATCAGTCAGCATGTGTGTGTCCCAATGCATGGGCCACACTCCAGATCAGAAGTGCTCGAGTTTTCACACTTCTAACCCCTCTCCCACACCTGTGCAGGAGAATCTCGGTTCAGCAGACACGGCAGCATGCACACTCGAAGCATGTCGAGTTCGTGCGCTTGCGGGAGACCCTAAAGCAGCTGTCACCAGCGTCCGACACGTCGTGCGCCGACGTCGCCACCATCAGCCCCCGCGCACACGCCCGCTCCGGTAGAACCTCAGGGGGCTCCGGCGGTGGCATGAATGACTCCACGCAGACTCTGCTCGACCTCGGCCACGTCTTCTATCTCTCGCAGAAACGTCTCGAAGCTTCAGTAGACTCCGCACTCAAGGTCACACAGGAGGCCCCAAGACTGCGGGAGGATCTACTACGGCTGTTCAACGCGCTTGGGCGCGTGGGTAGCGAGCGTGTCGCCTCCAAGGGCCGCTCAATTGCTTGGTCCATGGCAGCTATCACTGGCGAGTTCGGATGCAACGTCAATCAGAACGTGGGCACCTTGCAGTTTGCCGTGGAGACACTCAAGAGCCTGCTGGTGTCCGACAGTCCCGCAAAGAGCAAAGGCACAAAGCGCAAGCATGCCTCGTAGCAGCTGCACCTGTGCTTTGGTGCCAGCCACAGTGGACGTGCACTGCACTGCATCGTGCCATGCGTGACGAGCGCTGCCTCTGTGGTGTTGTTCTGTGCCTCTGTCTTTCTTGCTGTGATCTCTCACATTGTATAGTGCGACACAGAGATGAGCTATTGATACATAATCCTGCTGGGGTCGCCACAATCTTGAAACTTGTTTTTATCTATACATACTTACATGTGTACTGAGCAGTGGGTGAGCCCGTGTGCACTGGTCGTGCTGGCGTCATCCACATGCTGGAAGGGGTGGTCATGTACACTGGCATTTCCAGTCATGTTGCGGGTAGCTATCACTTCCCTGTTTTGCAGCTCGTCGCTTGACGCGACTTGATACCCCTGCGGTTGTTGGCAGTTGCAGCAGTGCCATGCTGGTCCCTGTTGAGTTGTCGCTGCAGTCGGGCAGGCAGGATGCTCAAGGGCAGCATGGAGCTTTGGTGCTTGGAGAGGATGTGTGCTCTGCCCAACAGCCTTGCAGCAAGATATTTTAAGTTTACATATAGCAGGCTCCGAGAGCTATGCTAGGCCAGCATGAGCAATCAGGGTACAACCAGGACACTAGACAGACCGGGCTGGAGGTCCAGAAGAACTTAGAGCATGTCGGTCACAGAGGCTCTTTCAAAGAGAGTTAGCCTAGGCTGTGCCCACTGTCTTCACAAATTGCGGAGTTGTACAACCAGTTAAACTGCCACCGAGCCACTGACAGGCACTGACCAGGTTTCAGGTGCTGGCTTTGAATTCTGTTAGTCGGGGGTTGTGGGCAGCTGGCAACGGTGCTTAGAGAGACTTGCTCTTGGTATTCGAGCTGTTTATTGTTGTTTGCACGTTCTTGTGGTCTCGTCTTGTGTAAGATACAAATTGCACATGAAGACGTGCAGTTCGTAAACCAGTTAAATGTGTGCGTTGGACGGGAACGCTTCTTTCCACACGGCACTTGCTCCTTATATGTTGCACGGTCCTGCCTGAGAATGATCATACAATGCCACCTCGCATGGTTCAATACGAATGCAGGAGCTGTTGCTCGCTACTGGCATCTGTGTGGCTCATTCCGCGGATCTTGAATTGTCCATCAAGTCACTTCAGGGGCTTGGCTGGGTCGACAGGGTTCGTTGTTACTCCAGTGCTCTTCAGGCTCTCGATGAACTGCTCCACTGGAGCTTCCATGATACTTGTCAGCTCATCTTGATACGAAGTAATGTTGAAGTTCAGGCCTTCCATGTGAGCCATGTCTGGCCCCTTGATACTACATTCCGAACCCGAACAGTCAGCATGCCATCCAAACAAAGCACAGGACTACCCATGCGCACCACTCCTGCCCAGCCTAAGGTGGACTTCTTGAGCTCAAGTCCTGGGGGCAAGTTGAGAGAAAGTGAATTGCAGGCACCAACCAGCTATTGTTTGAAAGCAGTGGGGTGGCCTCACCGCATGCTGGCTCGGTCATATGCCTGAGCAGCTGCCTTCGGAGTTTCAAAGTGACCTATGTAGATCTCGTGATCGCCGTTCCAGAGACGAGCCCGCCATAATGTGCAGTTCTGCAGTTGCAAGGCTCTTTTCCAGTATGTCTGTTCATGGCTCAAGCAACATGACATCAGCAGCAAAGAGCGGCCAGGACGATCCCATATGTGTGTGCAGACAGCGAATTAAGAGGGACACGAACCAGATAGATTCCCTTGTATATTCTGGTGGGCTCCTCAGGAGCCTTTCCCATGACAACAGGCTATGCAAGCAGCAGCTCTCTTGCTTCGCAAAAATCTACAACAGACTCATTTTAAAGTTGCAATTTCAGGGCTGCTGGGCAGAGACTGTTGCAGCTAGCATACCGTTGCAAGATGGCAATTCACGGTCTTGCTCATAAACCGTCCTGCCCCCGCAGGAATCAAGAGCCTTGTATCTCGTATCAGAATAATGTGGAAGGTACATAATTTTGGCCTGGGATCCGATTGAAGTCCAGAACCTTCGTTGTCCATGAGAGCGATGCCATGAGAGATTCTGCATGCCATTCGATCGACCGCCTGTGGTACGGCCAGCGTGTTCAGAACCATATCTCGCTTTACAGGAAAGGATGTCTATTCAACTTTCTGAAGGGAGAATCCTGCACAATCTTGCCCTCTTGTGACTCAACGTCTGATTCATATCAATGCATTGACGTCTACCGGCAGAAGCTGCCGTGAGCAGTTTTCTCATCCACTATACTGAAGATGTCTTGCAGAATGCAGTTGCATGGTAGATTTCACGGCAGACTAAGCTCTCGGAGCGCTACGAGCAGGATTGGTCATGGAGTGTCGAGAGGGATGATGAAACCATCCCCGCTGAACACGTTGGAGTGCCACAGCACGGCTAACGACTCGTCGGTAATCTCTTTATTCTAGCTTACATGTCGAGTGCCATTAATGCTGGGTTGCAGAGCATGCACTGCATGACATGGTGGTGAAGCTGAGTTCGCTCGTCCTGCAGATTATGGACCTGGATGAGAAGAATCGAACAGTAACTCTACTTTTAGGTGACATAGGAGGCACAAATTGTCGGTTTGAGCTTGTTGACGCTGACTTGCGCACGCGAGAGCGATTGAAAGATGGGACGTTCGCAAAGGTGTGCCTCTCAGCGCCATGGAAGCAGTGAACAGTTGCAAAGCAAACATTACCTGCGATTCTTCGATGCATGATTTTCGTCATTTTGTTTCAGGCAATGCAAGATGGCTAATCATGCGCCAGTCCATATGTATGCAGACCTTTGGGACAGATGAGCACTCCAGCTTCGAAGAAGCCATGAAGGTCTTCCTAAAACAAGCCGGTGAACAATCTGAAAATGTAAGCTCTTGTTGCCTAGCTGTTGCTGGACCAGTAGTTGACAACAAGTGTGTGATGACCAATCTGCAGTGGGTGGTGGATGGAAGATCTATCACCCAAGAATTTGGCTTCCAAACCGCGGTGCGACAATGGCTCACGCTCGTCGTACCTGTGCGCTCACGAGCAAGTTGCACATGTGCTTGAGCTTCTTTGACCAGCTCCGGCTGTCACGATCGTTCTGGATCGCACGTTGTTCCACCAGGGCAGGTACCTGCATGCAAGTGTCCAAACTGGCAGAAAGCGTGGCTCATACTTCTGACCAACACATTGATACCCGTGGATTTGCCCACTCACGTACCAGGTCCACAGTTCACGGTCAACTGCGATTTGCAGACAAGGTGGCGCTGCTCAGCCTCTGCTGCACCACTGTAGGCCACAGTTAGCCATCTTCTTTAAAGCGTAACTCAAGTGTGATGCTCCCGGTCACGCTGCAGGTATTAAACGACTTCGTGGCTGTGGGTTATGCAATCCCGACCCTAACAGAAGCCGATGTGTTCCCAATTAATGAAGGGGAGCGTGTGGAAGGCGGCCCCGTCGCGGTTATGGGGCCGGGCACCGGGCTAGGGGAGTGCCAGTTGATGTGGGATTCTGGTGTGCTGCAGCCCAACCTCCTCCAGCACCTCTAAACCCTGCATGACGTTGTGCGCAGCAAAGTAGCACTCAGACACCCCTCAAGCATGTGGACAGAGGGAACCCTCCAGATGGACTAAACAGGGTGATATTGGCAGGTCCTATGACTTGCCATGGTGTTGTTGCTTGTGTGTAATGTAGCCCGCTGCCCTGTCACATTGTGCTTGGAAGCTTAAGCGTGGTGTGGCCACAGGCGCTTCTGGGCTCGCCTGCAGCAGTGCGGGATTCGCGTGTATTAGGTAACCTGGCAGATGGGGTCATGGTGGTGATGCAGGGCTAGAGGACTACTTTGCGTGGGCGTCAGAGGGGGCCCATGCAGGCTTCGCACCGAGGGGGAGGCTGCAGCGCGAGCTGCTAGAGTTTGCTGAGCAGGAGCTGGACATGCCCTGCGAGATCGAGCATGTGGGCTGCGGTGCTGGCATTCAACGTATCTACCGCTTTCTTTGCAAGAAACGTGGCATCCAGGTCCAGAATGACTTTGTGCGCCCCCCCTCTCCTCCGCCCCTGGTGACCCCGGGAGGCGAATCACTTTCGACGTGCGAAGTGGCGAAGTAGTTCAACATGCGGTTCATGCAGCTCAGCCCCGTGCTTCCTGTTTGCATTCCCAATGCCAACAGAAAGCAGCAAGTTTCTGTTGGCATTGAATCTACACTGGTGCTGGTGATGAGTCTGTCTGCGCGGTTTACAGTTCAACAGCTGTTGCTGTTGCTGAGGCGGTTCACAGTTTACAGTTGAGATGTGTGCAAAGTGTGCTGTTGCGCGACGGCACGTACGACGGCACTGGCTTGTCTGCAGAAGCCGAAGGACATCACAGCGGCAGGCATGGCTGGGGAGTGCGACGTGTGCAGCGAGACGGTGGACGTGTTCCTGGATATCATCGGCGCCGAGGCCGGCGCAATGGCGCTGCGCGGCATGACCACAGGGGGCGTGTACATCGCGGGCGGCATCCCCGGCCGGCTGATGGACCGCATCAAGCAGGGCGGCGTGCGCAGCGCCTTCCTGAACCCTTCCAGCCGCTTCAGCAAGGTCACCTCACGGTTCCCGTTGTATGTGCTGGCTACTGAGGTTGGCCTGAAGGGCGTGTTCAATTTTGCGATGTCGCTCGCAAAGCGGTCGCTGGGGCCCTCCTCTGCTGGCGCAAGCTCTGTGCCGTCCTCAGCAGAGTCTTCACACACGAACGCCCCCTGAGATTCCGTGGGATTGTCACCGTGTCGACGTGCTGGGAGCACCAGCAGCCCGCAGTGGTGGTGTGCAGCAGCGGGGTGCCGGTGGTCCTTCCTGGTACCAATCGATTTAAAAAGAGCACGTACTCTTTCTTTACCATGTAAATACACACGCCGGTATGCAGTTCAATACGTTGCTTGTGCGGCTGGTGGCAGCCTGGCATGGCTGACTCGTGTGCACCAGCGCGCAGATTCCCTTGCACTAGGCGCGCATATTCCCTTGCAGGGCAGCACCTGGAGGGGGCTATGTGGAGGGTTCAGCTGGTGGCAGGTGGGTGTTACCGTATGTGTGACACGTATTGCACAGAGAAGGTGAGGGAGTGAGGCGTTGGCATGGATTAGATGGTGTCGCAGCCATGCCAGATGCAGGGACTGTTTGTGCTTTGTCTCGCTGTGCCCCTCACCCTACGGAGCGTGATGGCTCCTAGGCAGCAGGTTGGAGAGCACAAGTTGGTAGAAAGACTGTGAATGTACATATTTGACATTGTAAGCCGACCAGAGTTCTGTATGGGGAATCGTGCACAGTCACACAGCCTAAGCTACGTGGTTGCTCTTGGGTTGTTGCTGCTTGGGTTGTTGTTACAGAAGCTCATACTTCTTTGCACACAGCATGATGCATTGGGCACCAAATACCAGCCCCCGAATCTTTTGTGTCTTCTTCCAAGGACTTTTTTTGCATCTGAAATGTCCAGTCTTGCATGCATCATAGTGGTCAGCATTGAGTGAGACGAAGCAACCCTACTGCAGCTGCCGCTGTTCCAGGTGGCACTGCGTGTGTCTGCAGCTGCAATGACTGGGCCGGCCTCAGGCCGCTGCAATGCATTGCACATCGGGCTTCATAACACCATCTCATTCTGTGCTTGCTTACACCTTGACGTGTGCCATCACAAGGGATAAAGTGTTATATGTACCATCTCTCTGCTGCAGACAAACACCTGCCCCGGTCCGTGTAGGCTCCACCACCCCGCCCTGTACCGCAGGCTTGCTTGCCTCTAACTATCTGTTATAAACTGTCTCAGCCCTCCCCCCCCCCCCCCTACAGCATACCGAAATGCTCCGCGCGGCAACCCACCTGTGATGCAATTCTTCACACCACCTGTGCGACCACATCTTAAGGATGCATCTGTGCAGATGATCAATGCTAGAGGAAACTTCAAAGATGGGAAGTGGATCATGGAGGAGTGCAGGCTGGTCATGGAGGAAGTACACATAGCCACTGACTGCACAACCGAAATCATTGGCTTTGTCATGGATTCAGCAGCACCCAACCTCAAGGCATACAAGCTGATGGAGGAGGAGTGCTGCAGCCGTTCCCAGTCTGGAGATGACACACTGTTTGGTCCCCTCATTCTGCTGCAGTGCGCTGCGCACACGTTGTCGTTGCTGCTGAAAGACATTGCCAACTTGCTTCCTTGGGTGTCAGCCACATACAAGGCAGCAGCCTCAGTGTCCAGAGCGTTGCACAATAGCGAGAAGCTGCATGGGTTTTATGCATCAGAGTGTAGGGCCCAAGATGTGAAGCTTGTTGCTCTTGCTACATACTGTGAGACACGTTTCGGGTCTTATCATCTGGTACCTCGGTCTGTACAAAGTGTCCTTCCAGTGCTCAAGTCTATGTGTACTGCTGAGTTGTTTGAGACGTTCGCTGGTAACAATGATTCTGCTAGTAAGCTCAGAGATGTTGTGACATCCATCTCGGCAGATAGCCTGAAGAATTGTGCACCCCTGTTAGAGGAACTCATGTCTCCCATCATGGAAGAGATGCACCGTGTTGAGGCAGACAGGGCCATGCTGTCCAGCATGTCTGCAATGATTGAGCGCTTGCGAGAGCTTGCCAGGGTGTTCAGTAAAACACATCCAGAGCGTGTTCGGTCAAGGCGTGGGGTAGGCACTGCTAATGAGCCAGATGGGATAGCCAGTGATTCTGACAATGCAGAGGATGTGTCTGGTTGTGGTGATCTGTTGAGTGTCTTCAACCATCATTTGCTGAAGTTCTACAAGAAAGACTGCATGACTGCTGCTTATGTTCTTCATCCGATTAACTTCAAGACAGCGAACAAAGGTGAGTCTTACAGACCTCCATTTCATACAATCACTGATGATGAGGGGGATGATTTATTCAATGTGGTAGAGAAGTTGGGTGGTGATGCAGCTGTGGAGGAGTTGGAGCGTGTTCGGTGTGATGGTATAACATTCAAACGCAAGATGGATCAGATGGCAGCTAGGAAGTGCATAGCAGCAATGATTGCTGATATTTCAACTCTGTTGCTGGCTTTGAAGACAGCCTGCTGCATGCGCAGCAAGTAAATGCTGCGTGCCGGAGCAAGCGTGATGCTGTATCTGCAAGCTGTTCTCGTTCCATGGCTGCACTGGGAAGCGTGATGATGGGGCAGACGATGCCCACTGTGCACTGAACCAAGAAAAATAGTGTTTAAACCAGAGACTGCAGATCTTTGCGGATAAACTTCTGGTATGACTCAGAAGTGAGACCGTTCCTTTCCCACAGCTGCCTCTATCAGAAGAGATCAGGGCAGTGGGCAGTGTGCGACCACTCTGCAGCTCACAGATCCCCTTCCACAGATCCCCCTTCAACGGCAAATACGCTGCCACGGAGTATTGTTCTCCAACCTGCCCCCCACCGCATCAAAACGTCTTCTCAATGCTGCTATGAAACTGCTCCATCAGCAGAATATTTCTTCCAGAGTGACTTGCTGGTACATGAGCCATTCTTTGGAGTTATGCCTGTAACTTTACACACATGTTCTCCAGAGATCCACCTGGGTTCCAAAGCCACGACGAGGCCTAGCACTGGGAACCCCTGCCTAGCAGCTCTTGCTACACAACGCACAATATACACTGACTTTTTACACAGAGCATCTACTTTGTCACGGAAGTAATAATCCGATCCATACAGAAAAGCCAGTGAATAAGGTGGCTGCTACTCCCAGTGCTTCCTTACTAGCGGATGGCAGTAGAGATGCCGCTGTGTCGCTCAGCAGAAAGAATGTTGCCTCCAAGCTGAACAGTGCAATGGTGGATCTCTGCTGTCTATCCTTGAACTCCTTCTTGCTCACCATGTCCTTCTTGATCACCTCTATGTCCTTCTCGTTCTTCTCGAGGGCAACAAAGATGCGGTCGAGTTTCTCACCCAAGAGTTCCTCAATGGTGCATACTCTCAAGGTTGCAGAAGTCTTGGCAATGAGGTGCGCCGCTTTCGCGGACGCCTCACTCTTCTCGAGGCTTTTGCCTGCAGCCTCCATAATGAGGCGTCCTGCGGCTTCGGCTTCGGCCTCAGCAACCTCGGCCTCGCCACTCAACCGAAGAGCCTTCATGGCGCTAGTAGTACCTGACTGTGGCTGTGCCGCTCGAGCCTTCAGCCTGCAACGGCGCGGGAACCTAGCTGTACTTTAAGCAGGGTTTGTTGAACATACTCGGACAATCATGCCCGGGAGCAGATGGAACAGGTGTCAGTAAGACAGATAATATGTAGGTGCGAGCGTTCAAGCATGGTTTCCTAGTTGGTCGACCTTCCAGGGCTGGAGTGACTACGATTGGTATCTTGTTTATCCCTTCTTTTGGATGCCTGTGATTTGCGAAGCTCCGCAGAGGGCAAGTTCTCCTCCCGTACTAGTAATGATCTGAACGGAAGAAAATGCTGTAGCCTTATACGCCAGAGATACGAATGACCCAAAAAACGAATGACCTTGTGAGGCGATGGCTGGGAAGAAAGCTGTCAGGAAGGCGTGAGCTCACAGATCGGGGAAAAAGCGTTCACAGTTTTCGTCTTGGACTTTATACTTGGCAACCGAAATCCCAACAAAGCTCGAGTCTGCTAACGGATCGAAGGGCGACCGTGCGGTAAGTTGTGTTCAGCGCACGCCTCACTAAGCCTACAGCCAGTATGAATGTCTCCAAAACCCTATACAGGTCAGCGGTGAGTGGCCCCTCCCGGGTACTGAAACTGGAAACCTGCAACATTTGCAGTCGCACTACTTGCGTACAGCCGATGTATGAGGCTCACCTATTGCCTGGTCCCGAGACCAGGCATCGCCTGTTCACAGTTGCAATCTTGTATGCCTGCATCTTCCCAGCTGGCAAAGTCAGTCAGACGGTCCAGATGGGGACTGATGAGGACACTGCGAGAAATTCTTGTCTGGGAGACGTGGCATGTACTGTTCGCAAAGAGTTCTCCTGCAGCAGACAGGCCCAACCTGGTGTTCCATTTGGGCAGACACATGTACATACCCATCATTCTATGCTACAAGTACGAACAGAGAACTAATCGGGAACCACGACATAGCCAGGAAGGGATTCAGCATTCCTGAAGGGGAGGACAAAGAAGACTGTTCCATCGATGCATTGCCTGTTCACTTGCGCTGGAATAGTACGGTATCGCATCACTGATATGCAGCGCAAATCAAGCGTGGCCCTCCACGCCAGTCAATGCCAAGAAAAGCAGCTGCAGCTAGCCACCGCTTGCTCCAGTGCAGGCGAACACGTACCACATGCAGATTGACTACAAGGGCGAAGCATACTGACTTACTATATGTACATCAACGGGAGGGAATCTGTGCGCAGGCAGGCGTGCACGAGAAAGGACCGCACCGGCGTTGGGCACTTGCTGCACACACCAGCGCCACACAGGCACCACGAATTCACACAAGGTTTTGATACGTGATGATACAAAAATGCCTGCCTGCCTCTGAGCAATGTTACCACAGCCACAGCTGCTCTGACGTGATCAGAAACTGACTGATCGAGCATGAGACGACGCTACGCTACCAACAGAATCAAAGGCTGGCGTTGGTCATAGACCTAGTGCATTCATTCGAACTGGAGACGATGCAGCATGTGGGTTAAGAAATTGTCGCAGGCACCTCTAGACACGTTAACTATACTTCATAACAAAGTCTGCTTCTGTGCTTGCTTACACCTTGACGTGTGGCTTCACAAGGGTAGAAGTGCTACATGTACCATGTACCACTATATCTACATGTACCGACAGAACACTGCCCTGTACCGTGTAGGCTCCACAACAACGCCCTGTACCTCAGGCTTGCATGCTTCTAACTATCTGTTATAAACTGTCTCAGCCCTCCCCCCCCCCCCCTACAGCATACCGAGGTGCTCCGCACGGCAACTCACCTCTGATGCAAAGCTTTTTTTCACACCACCAAACGAGCCACAGTGGCACAGCCCAGTTCAGGACGAGCCAATTGCAGCCTAGATCAGGTTCTGCTGCAGGCCAAGCCCTTCGAAGGCCTCCTTCGCGGCGCGCACCGCCTGCCTGCCCGCCTTGATGTGCTCCTCATCCTCCTCCACCTGCAGCACGGAGGTGTTCTTTCAATCTCCTCTGGAGCATGCATGCATGTGTTGCTGCGTCACACACACCTCGCCCACCTCTTTCACTTGCGCAGCATCGCATGCAGCATCGCAGCCCCACACTAGACCACGAAAACCAAGCCAATTAGGTAGCAGGGCAGTGCCCAGGCGGCGGTGAGCCGAGCCGAGCACGGGCTATGCCACGAAGCGCGAGATTGGGCATGCGACACTAGTTCAAACGCTAGCTTAGTGCCTAAACAATATCTTAAACACTGGCTTAAGCGTACTCAACAGCACCGACCCGCAGCTACAGCATCAGCGTTGGCGCCTGCCACCAACTAGTGCAGGCCCCGTACATGCGTTGTTGGTCGCGCGGCATCGCAGCAGGTGTGAGTGAGCTGGGTGCAGCTTCTGCTGTGCATGCACAGCAACATGTACCCCTAAAAATCGGAAAGAAAGGCAGTCAACGGGCAAGAACCCATGCATCCAGAAGCAGAGGCCACAAAACCAAAAATCCCCGCCTCTTCACTCAAAGCAGCACCACACCAGCGCCAATACGACAGTCCTTCCCAGCAGTATTGACCAACTGCGACAGGAATGAGAACCAACAATAGGGCATTGTAGATGCTGCTAAATGCACATGCTGCTACAATGGTAGCGTGTTTCTTCTGTATGTTCGGATCTTGCCCATTGATCGCTTCGCCAGCCTACCGTACAGCTCGTACCAGAATACAACAGCAGGTGGCATGCATGCATGCAGGCGAGCGAGCACACCTGCAGGATGGGCCCCTGCTGCCCATCGCCCAGCCTCTCAATGACGAGGTTGGCAGCCTGCAGGCCTGTTACATAAGCCCTCTCTTGGGACAAGCCGTTGGCCCCGTGGTCGACGCCCTTCACCCAGTCGCCGGCCATCACCACATTCCGGATTGACGTCGCCTGCAGCGCACCCCCCACCCTCACCCTCATCCTCAGCATCGCACACGGAATACTCATAACCTGACAGCCTCTGTATGTTGCATGCATGCACGCAGCCTCCGATGCATGGCATGCATAGCTACAGAATCAGCGCAACCTGATTACGTCAACGCTGGTGCCGGTGCAAGCGGAGCCGCGACAAAGCTGCGCAACTGGCAGAACTACGCCCAGCACAGCAACGGTTATTCTCGCCAGGGGTGCAGTTCAGCTCGGCGCGAGGCGGCACCTGGAAGGGCCTGTTCTTGTACGATCCTGGAGAGAAGTGAGTGACGGCCTTGGGGAAGCGCAGCACCGCGTAGTCCACCACCTTGGTGTCTCGGAAGTCCGCCTCGCATTGGTCGAGGTTGCTCTTGACCTTGTTCGCGATGGCCTCGTCAGTCAGGTGCATGATGGTGTTGGCGTAGTAGAAGTCTGACGCGATGACTGACTGCTCAGAGTCTTTGTACTCGTCCTGCATGGGCCAGTGTGATGATGGGTCAGTGTGACGAGCCGGGATGGCGTGCAGGGTTGCTTTTAAGGATTGCGAAAACAGTCCACAAATCTGGCCACTTGCTGATCTCCCCCCCCTAGACAGAAAAACAAGCGCCATACCGAGAGAAATTAATTGCGATCGGCAAATTGCTGAGAATCATGAACTTGGGATGGAGTTGTTTCGGCCACCCTCACCGGTACCAAAAGCAACCCGGGTGGGGGTTGAGATACTGGCGACCGCTGCGGCCAGCATTTGTAGCTAGCAGCAGCCCCAACATGAGGGGAAATTTGGTTTACTGCTCCTGTGAGTACTCTGCTAAGAATGAGCTTGAAGGATGGCATATTATTGAGTGTGGGCTCCGTCACAGTGCAGCACATGCACTAGACTGAGGCTGCTGTAAGTGCATGTGCATGCTACAACGGTGCATACATGTCGTCGTTGTCACACGATGCATGAGGCTGCTTCCCATAAGATGACTAATTGGCGGTGCCCTTCTGCGGCTCAGGCTGCGTTGCAAGGCCTCCTGGGTGTTGGGTGCAGCCTCACTGGTGAGCCTTGCCCTCCAGTGAAGTGAGCGGCCTTCAGCTGGCCCAGCATCGAGATGTACACATGGTATACATTGTGTACATTGTATACATTGTGTACTTCCATGGTGAGGTGACCGCAACGCCCAGCAGAGGGTTGCAACACCTCACTGAGGTTGTCTGGAGGGCAGCTGTTGGGTGGTTCGGAGAGCTGTTCTACAGGCAACCTTCCATGACCCTCTACCCTGCCTGTAGAGAGGAGCTGTTGGGTGGGTTGGTTTTCACAGCGCCGTGGTTGTTAGTGGGTGGTTGCTGTCTGGAATGTTTGTTTTGGCTTGAGTGATGCGTGCTGTTTCGAGAAGTTGCGTTGTTGGATCGAGGCCCTGCAAGACTTGCAGACCTGTTGGATTGTTTCTGGACTAGACAACTAGCACAATGATAGGGTGGACTACCTGTGGTCTACAGGCTGTGGACGACGCTGCACAGTGCTAGCGCCTGTCAAGCCATTCTGGTATGGAGAGTGTGATAGACCAGGGTCACAGGTCAGGACCTGGGAAAGACAAATCCGGTCTGCGAAATACTTTAAAGTATTATCTTTTCTGGTATGTATTACATGTAACAATTCATGATTTTATGGCGTCACCATGATAAGAGTTAACTTGGTTGACAGCGGCTGTCAAGTTGTCAATAGCATTACCCCTGTAGAGTATTCTATGACAGCTCAGGGTTGGGTGCCCGGTCTGTTTCGGTGCCTGACATGGTACATTTCTTTCAGTAATAAATCTCATGCATATACAGACAGGGGGGGCAGGGGGGCAGGCACACTGCAAGTGAGGCACCAACCCTGCCCCCCCCCCGGCAGCAAGGCATGCAGGGTCACACATGCATGCCTCTCAGGGGGCAGTCTCACAGGAGATGAGCAAGGACACACATGCAAGTCGTTGAGATTGAAGTATGTGGAGCCCATGTCATCATCAAAGCCCGCCAGCACGTTGGCAGGGTACTGCGTGGCTACCCTCTTGTCCAGCCACAGCCGAGTGCTCACCACGTCAATGCCGCGGAGGTTCATGACGCGCCGGAACTCGTCTCTTGAGCCCAGCGCAGGGTTGGCACGGATGATCTTCTGCATGCCGGTGATGCCCACCGCGAACACAAGCGCGTCCGCCTCATATGTGACCAGCTTCTTGGTCTTGAGATCCCTGCATCAGGGTCGTTGAATGTTGTTGTTGTTGCAGTTGTTGTTGTTGGAGTTGTTATTGTTGGAGTTGTTATTGTTGGAGTTGTTGCTGCTGCTGCTGTTGTTGTTGTTGATCTTGCTGTTGTTGTTGTTGATGATGTTGATGTTGATGAGGTGCCTGGATCAAGGCCGTTGTTGTTGTTGTTCAATCCACTTGATCATGATGATGATATGGTAATTACAGAACCTCGGTCGTTACATGCCCAGGAGTCATCGCAAGTCGCTGATGGTGGCGGCAGGCTGGGACTACAGTTCCGCCCCGATTCGTCGTGCGCGCATGCCCCCCAGGCCTGAACAAAGTTTCGCGAATGACACCATACCGCCTGACGAGGGTGCAACACAGGCTGACTGTACTTGCTGCACGGTGACCGCGTTTGCACCTCTAAGGAAAAGCTGACGTACAGTGGAAAACAAGCTATCACAGGCTCCATGAACCGGGCCTCCGTTGTCTGCATTCTTCTTGCACTCTACTTTATGTACGCGTCACAAGGCCGATGCATGCATGCGTGCTGCAGGTGCAACTCCCATAGAAGCAGAAAGTACACAGCAGTTAGTGGCTGCAGGCGCAACTGCTTCCTGTGCTGCCTGCTCTAAAAGAGTTGATGTGAATTGTTGCCTGATCTACTGGGGGCAGAACCGACTAGCACCTTGCGGTGGCTAGGGCTGCAAATTAATAGTTAACGCCTGTTTAAGCCCTATTTAACACCAGTTACATCCTTTTAAATTACATCCATTTTAAACCGCCGGTGGCGCAGTAGACTGCGGCGTCGAGAAGAGGGGGAAAGAAGAAAGGAGGGGAGCGCACACCTTGCAACGACACTGGTGACTGCGCCATCGTCCCCTGTAGCCACCTCTTCTACCAGCTGCGATCCCAGCACCTGGCCGCCTGCCGCGCGGATGCGGTCGATGAGGGGCGCGAACAGCAGCTCCGCCACGCTACCCTTGCACCAGCACACGTCAAAGCTGTTCTGGTGCTGGAGCGCTGCACACCACCTGTCAGTCATTGCCTGACTGACTGCCACAAGGTCACTATGCCGCACGCCGTGGGTCTCGTGTGAGTGACTGCCACAAGTAGTGGCGTGGGGGGGGGGGGGGGGGGGGGGGGGGGGGGGGGGGGGGGGGGGGGGGGGGGGGGGGGGGGGGGGGGGGGGGGG
>JAUMHD010026628.1:0-37572 GCA_032359135.1 Ulvella scutata
ATTTTGAGGTAAGAAAGTAACTTTTTTCTTTTTGAGCAGTTTGTAACGTTGGGAGCGACCTACATGCAGACGGCGATGACAAACACGTTCGATTCAACATCTCCAAAGAGTTCACTGGCTTCCAAGGTGTGCATCATTCATAGGTTTCACAAACGTAAACATTACAGAACAGTTGTGTACGCATGCATTGATCAAACCCCGATTTGTGATTAGCTGGTACATCGTGCAGGCACAAGGGTCCCCAACAACAACGTCCATACATCATCCAGACACCGCGAGTATGGAACGATATGCTGCCCTTATGAAAGGTGTTCGTCCCTGGCAATGCTCCTGACTGTGCGGTTGTGTAACCAAGTAAGCTGCCCAGTAACGCATGTACGTTCTCAATTACCACTCTGAACTCATTTTGTGATTTTAGAACTTGTTCACCAGCGGAACCGGGGGCTGGGGGGGAACCGCCCCCCGTGTCGGGCCGCAACGCAAATGGCGGCGGGGGGGGGGGGGGGCGGGGGCCCCCCCCCCCCCCCCCGCCCCCCCTTTGCCCCCCACTAAACGCGGCGACAGACTCAGCTCTGGCGTCTTGAACTCCTCAGATGAGCGGCCCTGCTCCGGGGAGTGCTCCAGTGACGCACGCGTATGCGTGCCTGCCGATGTGAAGATGTCTGGGCTCGTGGAAATGACCGCGACCTTTGCTCCACTGTACACTCTGCCAGTGCCGTGTGAGTTTGTGGCAGAGATGCTGGGTGGTGTGGACGTGGCAGGGGTGTCCAGAGACGCAGGCACGCTGAGGCTGTGCAGGTGTGGGCTGCGCACGGGGGTGCGGTGGGGGGTGCGAGAAAATATGCTTGTGCGCTGCGACTTGGGCGTCAAAGTCACTGACCCAGCGCTGGTGGCTCCTGTAGCCATGCTATGAAGCCTGCCAATTCCAGGAAATCTGGACAGGAAGTGCCGCCTTGCTACTTCCTTTTGAGTCTGCACACACATACGCCTGCTAAAAAACTGTTTCAGTGGGGTCAAGTAAGTCATAACACAACTCATACCCCAGGGTGCTCCATACGGTCATTCCAGCGGGGCTGAGTTTGAGCCAGTGAATCGACTTTCAACTTGTTCGTGCTGTTTTGTGCATCCAGCGTTCAGCCGTGTTTCGCTGAGTATGCAATAATGTTGTACGAGTCGGCGTGATTTTGCTGTAAGAGTCCACTTGCGAACCCCTTTTCACTGTGATTTCCACTTGCGGCGCTCATGCACTTCCTCTACTCTGCAGGCATCTATTCAGTATATATGCACTGTTTAGTATTGTATCGTAGTGTATCATATTCAGTATGTATTGATTGTTCTTGGCCCCCCACCTTGTCATACTACGCAGTACATTAACTGGTGTGGGCGGCCAGTTGTTATTAACTGGTGTACCAGTGTTATTAACTGATGCACCAGTATTATTCACTGGTGCGGGCAGCAACGTGCTGGTTGCAGAAATGTAGAGTCCCTGCGCATGTCTGCGATGCTCTGTTTTGTTGCAAATATGTTGCAAATATTTGAAAGGTGAAAATATTTGGAGTGAACACTCAAACGTTCATGGGGCAGAGGCACACGCACACCTTCAAGCGGCTTCTAGTAGGTTCCTGAACCTCTGCATCCCAGTCATCCACACGGTGCTCGCACCACATGCATGCGCAGCACTCGCAGCACACCTTCCGGAAGAGGAACAGCCACGATGAAAACAGCAGCATGACAGCGATCACGCTGGCTCCAATCACCAGCAACTGCATGCATGCAGGATCAGTCACTGAGTCAACGGCTCACTAAGTATCCCTGCTGATTGCTAATCGGAGTTGTCGTTGTTGGATTCTTGGGTGGCTGCCCATTTACTTGCCTGTTTAGGAGGTTGGTTTCTTGCCCATTGACTGAATTTTGGGCTTGTAGGCAGCCTCATTGGAGCTGGAGAGGCATTGTAAAGTCAAGAATCGCTATACGATGACAGGGTAAGGCATTTCCTTGCGGCACTAACAGTTGAACTAGTGATAGGAGGTGAAGCCGCAAGATCAGCACGTCACCATGATGGAGACGTTGCAACCATCTTCATGCACATAACAAGTTGCTGCTGTTTGCATGAGAAGAGCACTGAACAACAAACGTTTCGCTTTTCTCCCTACAGATGTTTCCTCCATAAAGGCAGTAGATAAGCAACATACAAGGCATGAATCCAAATAGCTACAGCTGCAACTGACACGAAGCACAAAAAACCACGGCTGACCTTTTACAAACCGGAAAAGGTAAAAGGCATGAACACATCCAAAGCAACAAATATCCAAAGCAACAAAGAACCACGACCTCAAATCCACAGGCATACAACGCTTCGAAATCAAGCATACAGTCAATGAGCACAGTGGTGTGGTGATTTCAAACTTGCAAGAGGCAGGGTGCGCACCACTGCGTGCCGCGCATACCACTTCTTCGCACTGTTGTTCACACCGGGAAGTGGCTGCGACGGCGTTGGCTCCAGCAGCAGAGGCGATGGTAGAGGACGAGAAATAGGGTTCTGTAACGTAGTCGCCGCCGAATGCATCTGTACATGCATGCATGCACGAATTTTGAGTACTTCTGGTGTGGTGCTGAAGTTTTGCTCAAGTTTGAAACATCATGCGTGAGTGTTTCAGGCTATGCCGAGTATGCTTTGGGTGCCTGGGTATCTGGTCCAGCATTTTGCTGGATGGAATGAACAGCTCCGATGCTTCTCGGAGCTGTGAACCCTGAGCTCAACCCCAGACGTCCTCAATGTGCTGCTCCAAAGCACAGCACAGCATAGCATATAAGTACAGTTCCTGCTAACTGTACTGATAACTGCACTGATATGCTATGCTCAATTCTATGCTCAGTTATCACTGCATGCTAACAAGACGAGTCACGGAATGGCAGCAAATTCAAATTCAAAACATTTGAATTCAAATTCTATCATTGTCACACCTGACGAAGAGTCACAAGCTCCGGTGCATCCTCGTTCAAGAACCCGCGGCCGTCAACTGGCCCCCAAGTCACTTGGGTGCTGACAGCACGGCGCAGTTGTGTCTGTAACCACTGTGGGGACTCCGCCCTCCCCTTGACCTCACTCCAGATCCGCGGAACATTCCTCACATCACTGTACACAGAGCACCAGCTTGTCTCCACAGTGACGTCGCCATCTACCTGCGCCTCGTTACCGTCGAACTTGCACCCCTGTAGCCACACTGCCGACGGCTCCGGCTCAGCAACGAGGCCGATGGCGGGGCCGCCGACGGGGGCTCCGTTGCCGATCTGGGCACCTGTAGCCACGTTGCGGCTGAACATGCATGTCTGGAGAGCTGCAGAGGAGCCCCCTCCAACGCGCATCGCTGAGTAAGCTTGCGACGTGAACCCTTCAAACCATGTACCTGTACATGAATGTGTGTGTGTTCTGCAGCGCAACCATCTACCTGTACATGAATGCGTGTGTTCTGCAGCGCAACCATGTACCTGTACATGAATGTGTGTGTTCTGCAGCGCTGCATCAATCTGTGTGTGTTTGTGTGTGTATGTATGTCGTCTTGCACGCCAGAAAGGCTGTGTAGCAGAGTGATCTTGGGCCATGTATTGCACAAAGCACAGCATACATGACAAACCTATCTGAATATTCCTACTGTGAAATGGACTGCCCAGCACACAGACATACATTTCACACTGTCCAACTGCACCATCAAATGCGAACATTAGGGTTTTGTGAGTCCAACGTTGCGTGTGTATTCAACCGAGGATCTTTTTTTATGTGTCGGCAGGGGGGCTGGTGCTGATTCGCTGTGGGTATGAACTCACGGTGTGAACATTCTTACTGTGAAGAGGAAGATTCACACTGCGAGCATAGAGGCGGCCGTTGTCGCCCACTGAGACTCCTCGGCTACTTCCTCCTGAGCGATCGCCTACGAATACATTGCTTGTCAGCCATGCATCGACTCTGGAAACATCTAGGAGCGTCACCGATGGGGTCACGGAAGGCATCCCCCCTACTGCACCATCTGCAGTCGCTGATGCCTTCACCTCTATGTACAGGTCGTGTATCCAGATGCTGTCCACTGCGCGCAGAAAATTTGCACTCACAGAGATCACGCACTGTGTGGGAGATGTACGCGGGGGCTCCAGGGGGGCTCCAGGGGGGTTCACTGAACAGTTTCCCTGAACAGTCAACATACCATGTCTCAACCTCTCCAACGCCCAGAGCCTCGGGGCAGCTTTACTGCTGCAACTGGAAAAAGAAGGGGTCTGTGCCTGAAGTAACTGTACTATTACTTTTTATTACTTGTTCGGGGACTACACCACACTTGGTACGAGCTTGCTGGCTGGTTGGGTGCAGCGGTCAGGCCACAGGACTGTGACTTCACAGAGAGAGTGTGTGTGATGAGAAAGAGAGAGTGTTTACTAGGACAACCCACTGCGTACGAAGGCATGAAGGCGTTGCTGTGCAGCTCACAACCCCAGTTTCTTTGGAGTATGTGGAACCAAAGGGAGGTGATCCAACGAAGCAGCAACTGCGCAAGAACCAACCTAACCAAAAGCAACATGCACATAAAAGCACACTTCACTGGAATGGCAGAAGATCACTGATAGTCATGCATTCCACCTGTGAATTGTGATATTCCAGACCAAGGCTGTGGAATTCAGGATGCGAGCGACAAAGCACCACATCAATGCAGGAAGGCATAAACAATCCAACATTATCCTTGGTGGATAAGTCGGACATGTCTCTGTCCTGTGAAACAGTGCGCATTGAAAGTGACATAGAACCATGTTCTGGACTATCCTTCATTGTGCGTCCGTACCACAGAGCAAGCCTTGACCAATTGTGCTGGAAACGAATTTGGTGATGGTGCTATTGTGTAATTCAAGTGAAGCAACATGCACGAAAAAAGCAACGAACTTGGTGGTTTTTCGTGCATGCAGCTGCTGGACGCATAGTTTATCTCTATGACTCTGTGCCATAGAGCATGCCAGGAGGCCTCACTAGACGTGTAGAGACTTTCATGCACGATGCAGCCACAACGGGCGCCAAGTAGCTGAGTTGGACATGCTTCTCAGCGCATTGTAGCAGGAATCTGCACCTATGTTAGATCTTGTGGCAAGAAACAATCAAGATTTCCCGAACAAGCAATAGCACGCAATTTCAAGCTTGTCTATGGCATATATCAGCTCGTTTGTTCTGTTGGCAACGTAGCGACTCGTGAGTTTTGATTGCACACGACTTTATGGACGTAACATTCCCAAGGCACGTCTCCACAACGTCCGTATCAGATATTTTGAAGAGACGGGGGCCCGCGGCCTCGTGTTCAGCAGCCTTAGAACTGAGCGATCGCTGACTCTCTGTAGTGTGATCATATCCCAAAGCGCCCCAGGCCATCACTACCGCTGTGTTCAACGCAAAATGCAGGTTCAAGGACCATTATATACTTGTAATGATTCGATCGACCGTAAAATCTATATTTTCACTGAACTAAGCGCCTCCTGGCCGGGGCTGGCAATTGAAATAGAGCGGACACGCCACAATACTAAGAGGCTTCGAGTTCATGCAGTTGCTCTACATGCACTTGTGGAAAGTCTTATTTGGTACTGATTCAGTATACAGCTTTTTGATGCATGCCGGTGGACACCTGAGAGGATGTCTTGGAATGGCACACACGCCTTGTTGCAAGCACATAGCACAGAGGCGTCGTGAATGCTTGATCACGTGCTTTGAGGACAGCACCCATTCGGGTATCAGAACCAGTAATTGAGTACAGATGATCGTTGCATCGACGTGACACATGGTCGTTATCGTGAAGGGTCGCGTCTGGTGATGTCCGGCTCCAAATGGCTCACAGTGCAGGTAACCTGCTGCTAACATGCACAGTGGCGTTCGTCACACGGCAACGAGGCTGTATGGTGGAGTTATGCACTATAAATGCAGAGAAAACCTGCTACAAGACTGGCTGGTATGAGGGCAAGCCAACTCCTGACGCTAAAACACCACAGAACTGGGCATGCAGGAGATAGAGTCAGAAGAACGCACCCGAATGCTTTGAACTCCTTCCAGAGTAAATAGCCAGCTTTGACCGCTGCCTAGGGCAGGTGGCTCGCTGGAAAGGTCCAAGTGCGAATTCAGAACGATATGAGGAGTTTGGCCAGCCACAGCGGCCTCCAACTCCACGACAGACGAAACAGCTGCCATGCGCGCATTCTGTGCTTGGGCACACTCCAATAACGAAAGCAGAGATGCGAGAATGTGCCATGACAGGCGACACCGCTTTCGTACTGCCTGGTACTGACGCCGCTGTCCAAGCCGCAGCACAGCCGGAATGGAGCCACACTCCAACTTCATTGAAATACTATCCCCTAGTGACAGGCTAGATTCAATCATCTCGACCGCAGACGGCGCAGTATAGACCTAAGTCAAACCCACGCCTGCTCGCGCTGCATCTGACTCACAGCAGGATCCGCGCACCGCACTACGCAGCTATAGGATGTTAAACAGGGGATTGATTGATTGATGGGGTGCTTCTTGTGATACCTGAATTGCATCAAATCCGCACTGGTCGACTGACGATGACGGTTATCCAATCACGATCATATTCCTCCCAAACGATGTATGTACATCGTGATGAGCACCCAATGGCGGCTTGAGACCAACTCAGCAGGATTCTAGGGTAAATTGGCACAGTGCATCTGAGACAACTAGCCGTCCCCAGTTGTGATGTACAGAGTATCTTTGAATAGGAAGGATCATCATGCATGCACATCGTCAGTTCTCATTTCATGCGTTGTCTGGCTCACCGTGGCAAGAACGAGTACTGTGCAGCTGCCACGCATCTTGAATCTTACATCTGTTTCTACGTTTTTACGCCTGAAGAGAAAGGGCTCCGTGAAGTACGTCTCTTCAAGCGGAATCTCACTCAGCACACCACTGTGCCTGAGTACAAGTCAATATATGCGTGCAGTCAACAGTATTCGCTGCAAAAAGCATGCTGATAGATGTTTCTCTGCTTTACCCTTTCCACCTGGGCACATGGAGCCAACCCGCCGCAGGTATTCTCAACACGATCCCAGCAATCCAACACCACGGCAAAGAAATCCAACATCGTGCTGAAGCACGCTGCCAAGTTCAATCACTTTCGTTCCGTCCAGGTCAGACACATGCACTTCGGGTGATGTTATCAATCAGCTAGGCAGGTGTCCACCCCACAAAACACAGTGCTGGACCCCACTTAAGAGCTCTGCGAGTTTTATAGTGCTGGCTGTCCGGTAGGTCAACAGTACAGTACAGGAAGCTGTCCACGTAAAATCTACTTTATCTCGAGACATTGTTAACAGTCAAGCTGTGCACCTTCGCTTCCATGCAATCAGTGCGTATGCTGGCTTCAGCAGAAACCGTTATTTGTGATGTATACTTGGCAACTCAAGACGACATAAACAACTAACACCATCACGTGCTGAAAAAGTCCACTCGAAACAATCACATCACATCACATGCATTGGGCACCTGACCGCCTCCCCCACCTCCCTGACACTGCTCTTTTGCACCTCCGCTTGCCGGTGCCGTCCCCTCCACCGCTGACGTCGGCCTCGCCCCTGACTGCACTGCTGGCCACCTAGCGTCGCGATGCTTCCTCCTGCCACCTTACCCCACCCCTATCGGGCCCCCAGCGTCGTGCTGCCTCCACCTCCAGCAGACCTCGCGTTCTCGGCATCGCACCCCCCCTCCAGCTGCCGCCTCGGCCCCCTACGCTCCTTCCTTTCAAATCAACTGGCGCCGAGGGCTTCCAGCGGCCCGCCTGCTGGTGGGGGCGCCATGCACAGCGCCCCCAAGGAGGTGTCGGCGGGCCGCCGTATCTGTGACCCTGATCCCGTTGTGTTCTGGCGGTGATGCTGTGTGTACGTGCTTTCGATGGATGCTTTTTGCGCTGGATTCTCTGGAAGGTTCCACCTTGTGTGCTGTGTCTTTGTGCTTGCTGTGCGTTTGTCGGATCCCTCTTGGAGATGCTCCTGGGCCAGTACGCTTTTGTAGTGACTGTACCTTCGACTCCCGCTAGCTCGGCCTGTGTGAGTGTCATGCATGGTTACATGTTGTATTGCATTGAGTGTGTTGCCAGCCTGGCCAATGGTTGGCAAGTATTTAGGTAACTTCCTGTCTTGTGTCTTCGGACTTGATTACTGTAACTTTAGAAACCACAACAGCTTTGCATGAGTGTGTACCACGCCACCAACGATGCAACCATCACATCACAGTAAATCTCATTGACAGCAATCCTGCCAATCCGTGCCAACTGTTCGATCTAACGCCATTCAGCAGCATCTGCCACCAACCAAACTTCAAGGGTTGCTGCACATAAGCAAAGTGCCGCTTTGTATACGAGCATGCAGTAGGAAAGATTCCTGCCAGCACCAAACTATGAAGTACGCACTATATAGAGATGCAACACGATTACGTATCACGGACACACGAGCAATGCTGCCTTACCATACAGTGCCAAGTGTACGAACGGATGTCTACCTATCGAACCCTCTCTGACAAGTAATGCACCAAACGTTACACACACGATTAAGCGACTGACAAACCGGAAGTCCGGTGAATAGCCAACATGAATACGCATTATTCTATTGCTATGATCTGCTGCACACAGCCAACATGAATACACATTAATCTATTGCTTTGATCTGCTTCAGAAACATCCTAGAAATCATAGACATCGTGCCCTATACCTTGCTGATGGCCCACACATCCATTACGCCTGAAGGCACTCCAGGGTCCGTAGCAGCACTGACAGCTGCCTTGGCTACCTTTCTAACACTAACAGGTGGCACAAACGCTGCACCTGCAAGCGGAATCGAGGCTAGTGACTCTGTGGGCAGGAATGACAGTGCCTTTTCGAGTGGTGATCCAACAGCATTCAGAGGGATATTCATCGTGCCCCACTTCCGTACCCCGTGTATGAATCCGGGTCTGAGAGCCACACCTGCATTGAAAGATCATCACTGGTTATCTTTCCATCAAAATTTCCCATGTTGTCCCTTTCTCTACTGTGAGTGCGGAGCACCCACATGCACACAGCTCTCATACAGTAATGGCAGCATTTGCACATGCTATAGACCAGTGTTCTTGATCTGGGGGATTAATCCCTCAGGGAGGGATTTTGTTTGTATAATCGCAAACCTTTGCGATTATACAAACAAAATCCCTGCTTCATCGAAAATAATGACCCCTAAAATCCTCCGCGGAGGATGGGTTGTAGAAAACACAAGCACTGTGTATCCTCCGTGGCGGATCGATTTTGAAGGATATGCCAATGCAAATCCGCCAGCAGTTGGACTTTTGCGCCACTGCAGAGGATCTGCAGGGTTCATGTCAAAGGTGCTGGCATCATTCAACTGTAGCTCGCAACAACGAGTACTCAACTGTGAGTCTATGGTTATGCCGTCTATCATGGGTTCCATATTGTGGAGTCCATACATCGGCATGCATTTCAAACGGTTAGGTTCATCCATATAATCATTTGCACTGTGATAACTGCCAGTCGTGAACACTATGCATGATCAGAGGGCAAAGAGTGCGAAGTGTCAAGCGTGTGAAAGCTTTCGTCGTGGGCGGTTCAGACTCTGGGCGCCAGCCCAATAACAAACAGCCCCCAGGCAGGTGCGGCCTGTTTGGTGCTGATGTCTTGGAGAAGTTTGTCAAGATGAAAGTACAGAACATCTTCACTCCTGAAAATTTTCCTTTTGACAAGGCATTAGCAGAGCGGCATGCTGTTGCGGAGGTTACGGGCAGATACCTCATGGCTGTGAGATACATGGCTGTGTAAATTGATATATCTGGAAATAAGAAACATTTTCTTGTCAGTGTTCATGACGGATTGTGTTTGGGGGCTTTGCACTCATCAATCCCTCATGGGGACCGGTGTTTATAAATCCTGCGCTCACTTATGCTCCGCGGAGAATTTGTCGAAAATCGAATCTACAACACTGCTATAGACCTTGCAGTCTTAGCTCTGTTCCAGCGATTGCAATGCCATTGTTGATCTGATGGGTCTATGGGCAACAGTGGGCTGAGCTATTTTCTAACTCGCCAGTGGATGCTGAGATACCAAAGCATGACAGTGAATGCTATCAGTAACTTGAAATAATAACAGTGGTGCAGCTGGTGAAGGAACAGCGGCAGAAACACACCTGAGTCGGGGAATTGAGAGGTCAGTGCAGCTTCAGCAGCACGTTTGCCCTCGAAATAACCTTTCATAACAACTAGATCGCCTGGAAACTTGTAGTCGTGTGCAGAAATGTACGCTATGCGTGGCACCCCAGCTTCTGCTGCAGCTGTGATTATCTGCTTGTTCGCTTCTCCGTTGATTTGTAGCATGTCTTCTTGTGAGGTTGATATGAGCCCAATACACGACACAACCCCCAGACAACTGGTCAGAAACTCTTTATAGGTTTCTGGCTTCAGAGCATCGCCTCTTACCCAATCTACCTGTGCAGTCCATGCTGTATCATCGTTTTGTGGCTTCCCTGATCTACTGACACTCATCACTGGCAAGCCACAGCGAATCGCTTCCTGGCATACATGTGACCCTACATACCCATTGCCCCCGAAGATGACCAGCGGAGGAATCCTCGTTCCCTACACAGGCTACACCGGTATTATTGCAGTAGCTTATCCATGTGACAGTGGTTAAGTACAGATGTGTGTTGTTACCACAGTGCGCTGGATACAGGTATGATACGTGCCAGAACAAAAAGCTTTCTGCACCTGAGATGCATCTTCTGGATCTGCTACCTTCAGCTGCTCACTCTTTGTGGAGAATGAGGCACTCTGGAAAGTCGTCATTTTGGGAGGATACCTGCACATCAAGGATGGCCATTCACTGCCTCACTGAACGTGGATACTTCTGCATCTTGTGGCGGGGATAGTCTGGGCAGTTTGTGCGCACGGCCCCATATATAGAGGCACCTGGGTAGAAACGCTGCTGAGCTCCTGCCGGCAGAGACAACGCTGGGCAGAAGCCTAGGCAGGAGTGCAGCTGCAGACATGAGAGAAGACTCCTCTGGGTGAACGCCGTTGGATGGGATGGGCTGAAAATGCCTCTAGAAGTATACTGAAGGAGATTGTGGTGCGCAGAGAACGGGTTTGACCCCGGAGTTTGAAATAGGTTACAGGTTCTAAAGGTTATCGAGCTCTGCTTATGGAGCAAAGCTTGGTCGATGGAGTGATAGAAATATACTTGTGAATCTGTGTGCTCAATTACATTCCGATGCATCGACCAGTCATCGACAGTGGCGCGGCGCGCAAGCAGAAACAAAATTGTGCGCCGGACACATTCGTGCGCAAACATCATTCAGCTGCTATCGAGGTGGGCCAACATGTGCACTATGAGACGTGAATTTAAAAGAAGGCTTACCGTGCTGGTGTTTGCAGTCCTATGTACAGATGTGCACACCCGGCGTGTGCAGCACTGGAATTGAGGCGTCTGTCAACCAACCATGGCGCCTGAAAATGAACGACAAATACTCCACTTGCTGCAGCTGCTGCACGCTCGTGTTGGCAGGTGCTTGCTGCCTCTGTGCGGGCTCGGTACTCGAATACCTGCGCTGTATACAGCCTACAACCTGGGAGCTCTGCAGGTTGGAACAGTCTATTGTATCGTGTGTCGGGAGGCACACTACTGAACCACATGTATCCACGGATGGTTCGGCAGCGGGGTATGCAGGCTGTCCTCGTCCGGGGCCATCTGACGAGGTTGCTCGTCAGAATTTTCAAGGATTCGGGGATGCAACTGAAGACTATAGAAGGACTGCGTGTGTCAGGTTTCTGAGGGAACAGAATGCAGTCGATACATCAAGTGCTGGGGATCAAGCAGCGGACACAAGTGCCGCAGTCCCGGTTGCAGAAGGTCTCAATGCTGCTAAACGCAGCAAGGTGACTGCCGTGTTCTCACAGATCCTGCACATGCACAGCATTGTTTCTCAGTAGTATGAAGTACTCATGCCAAGTTTGGCCATGTGTCAAGCTGAAGCGCGCGTTCCTTGCAGGCTCTGAGCTTGAAACAACAAGTTCTAGCTGCTCAAGTGCAGAATACAGAGCCAGATTCTATGGAATATGACACTCCTGCGGCCCAGGCGATGACAGACTTCCTAGAGAATGAGAGGGATGTGTGGATGAACACCAAGGCAACAAAATTCTACCAGAACTTGTGCAACAATAAGAAATTTGGAGACCCTTTGCAGCTCCAGGACTGGCTAAGATTGATACTGCAGTTTGATACCTCGTTGTCCATGAACGAGGTCGCCCGTATATTTGATGAGGAAGACAGCATCATTGCCATGGCAGCAGTACGCTAACTTTTTCCATGCTGTCCTGACAGTCAATACTCAGCCTCAAGGACCTGTGCATGGATGATTGGCCATTTTAGCGTTTCTGTACTGCACTTCGTCTCTTGGGCAACCAGCACTAGGTGGCTTCACATCAATCGGTGTTCTTACGGTGCTTGATTGCAGGATTTTTCACCCTGCTTCTGTGTGAAACGTGTGGCATTGATTGGAAATGTTGTCATCAGCTGGATCTTCTGTTGCAGATGGTGCTGCCAAGTATGGAGAGCCCATGGCTCTGTTTTGACCTTGCTTTCACTTCAATCATGCACCCTGCCGGTGCAGTAAGAACTCGATGGGACATCTACATCCTGCTTGTCATGCTTGCGCTCTGCCTCATCACCCCATACACCATTGGATTCGACCTCACCCCTCGCAACTATTCTGTCATCGGTACGATGCCGCCAACACCGTACAATACTTTAGCACCTTTGCTTCTGCTGTTGACATCTTTCATGATCCTACTTATAATTGTGGAATCCACATCAATGGGTTCGGCTTGTGGGGTGTTGATGGCAGATGCTCGTCCGAACTTTACTTTTCTTCAGAAGAATGTGTGCATTGTGACAGGATCTTGTGGCCTGGACGATATTTGCGGCCACATAACATGCTTTCGCAGGCTACCTGTGTGTGAATCTGATCATGCCCATCGGCGTGGTGTGTTTGGGGCGTCTCCATGCTTCCTACTATGGGCAACTGCCTGTACAAAATCTGACAATTGATCACAATCTTACAAAATCTTACAATTGATCAAGACCAAATGCTGAGCTGCTGCTGTGCGCAGGCATTTGGGAGAAAATTGTCGATGCAACCTTCATTTTGGATATCTACTTCAATTTTCGAACAGGTTATGTGGAGCTTGACCCTGCACCCTTCCTTGTAACATCTAAACGGACTGTGGCAGTAAGGTACCTGAAAGGATTTTTCCTGATCGATTTTTTCTCGACAGTGCCATGGGATATGGTTCTAGCTAATGATGGTCTGGGCATCTTTCAGCTCGTCAAGCTCTCCAAGCTGATGAAGTTGCTCAGAATGGCTCGTGCACTGAAACTTGTCCGGATCCTCCGATTGATCAAGGTGCTTGCTTTCACCTCATTACCTGAGGCATCTGAGTATGCTATTACCTCCTCATAGATTGTATGTCGAATGCAGTCTTACACTCCGGAAAGGTAGTGAATATGCATGAACACAAGTATCCAAAATCAACTGAGACAAGATCGTATGTTACTTGCTTCGTGCTATTTTCAAAGGAAAGACACTCTCCAAGAGATCCTCCAAGACAAGATTATCTCCTTATTTCGACTCAAAGCCAACAGATCACTCCTGTGTCGGGCACATCAGTGGACTGGTTCAAAATCTCAGCCGCAAGCCATTGTCGCTTCTATCCTGTGTCTCAGATGCAGGCCTGTGCCAACATACGATTCTGCATAAACCACATGGTGTATTCTCATGCACGTATCAAATCAAAGTGTCTGGGGGGTCCAGTGCCCAGACTTTCAAAATCCCCATCAAGGCGAGGATATGAAAGTATACGTTTTCTCAACTGCGCTCTGTATAATGTCACAAGTCCTCTCTATATATTGGCGCAGGCCTACTTATCTCACATCCCCACTCACAATTTCCTGGAAATTCAGATATTAATGTAAATGGGTAAGAGCCCAAGTAACAGTGCCGCTATGTTTTTGCTCATGCTCTTTGATCTTGGTCATCAAAGCCATTCTTGCACTGCATAATTGTTGACTTCCAGGTGCCGCCTGATACAACAACACCAAGCTCTCAACTTCTGGACTACCTGTGCTTTTACCTGACCAACAAGGTGAGAGAGCAAAGAGAGGGCGCGAACCCTGGCGGCATCAAAATTAATCTACACCAAAAGCTCGACTACAATCGTCCCAGTCATGTTGCTTACTTCTGTGTAGTGACTTGGGCCCTTGCCATCCTCTGACCCCTGTTACAAATATGATGCACCTGACATCCCCTTCACAAGCCTAAACGCAGTAAATATACCAGAACCCAAACGGTAAGAAACAACATGCACACCAATCATACACGTAACTTACATTTTTATGGGACCATGCAGGCTCCGATGGTTCTGAAGCAGCTAGAGAACAACATGGGGCGGGCCTATGTACACATCCTGTCCTTGGCTTGCACCGTCATCGTTATTCTGCACTTGTTCGCATGCATGTTCCACTACGTGACGTTGTGGGATAATGCGGACACCTGGGTGGAAGCATCTGGCATCGTCGACACATCCAGCCTTCTTGATCGCTACCTGAGTTCGCTATACTGGGCAATGAGCACCATGGCGACTGTAGGCTATGGCGACATTACACCCATACTCATTCCAGAGAAGGTGACACCATCTTACCTTTCCTGTACCTGCTGCTTGTGCCACTCGTTTTGCACTGCTTTACAGGGATTCAGTGTGGCACTTTTGGATGATTGGCTGCTGTGAGCGGCAGTACTTGCAGATATTCTAGCCCAACATGACACAGCAGTAAGTGGCAGTGCATAGCTAACCCTTTGCAGGTGGTGGCAATGATGGGCATGCTGTGTGGAGTGACAGTGTTTGCTTATGTCACCAGCACTGTCAGCAGCCTGCTGACCACGTTCAACACCCAAAATATTCGCACTCAGGAGCAGCAGCGCAACATTGACGCCTTCTGCCGCAGCCACCAGCTGCCCAAGCCTCTTGCCCGCAAGTTGTCAGGATTCTACGACTACGTTCTGCCCAAGAAGATTCACAGCGAAGACAAGGATATCATCACCGGCCTTCCGGAGGCTCTGCAGCAGCAGGTGGGTTTGCCAGTACTTGTTCCCACTCAGTTCAACGTAACATAAATCGTGCTGGCACTGTAAAACCCTTCCTTTGTAGAAAAGGTAGGAGTGTATGAGCCGGGTATGGCAGGCATGGTGGCGCTATATGGCACTGTCTCAGCCTGGCCACAACACATAGACAATGTATCGGGACTCTATTCATCCACATGTAGACTACAGTATCGTTCTGTTCATATGAACCTGGGTCATTCGATCTCTATATAACACACACAAACACTGTGCGTACTCATTAGCCCACTGCATGTTGCAATAGACACCAAAATATCGTTCACTCAACTCGATTTCAAGGAAGTGACTTGTGACTCCAACGTTCAAAATTCCCAACAGGCAACGTTGGAGACTATTGACTGTGGAGAAACACAGTCAACAGTCTCCAACGAGCACGTTGCAAGTCTAGAAAGGTTCAGTACTGTAATCAAGGTACTGAACCTCTGTTGGTCTTAGCATCCGAATCTGTAACGACCCTCTTCGTTATGGAGCAAGTTGGAATGTTAATATAGTGTGGGAATGCTGGAAACAACAACAGAAAAAGTTCACTATAAAGCTGGAGCCCGAGGTTTGTTACACAGCTGGGGTTCTAGGATTATCTCCCTGTGCACGTACTGGGTGACTGATGCGGCCAGTACCAACATTTGTGATTGCTGATGTCATGACAAGAACCATGTCACTGATCAGGCCAGCTTCGTCTGTGTCTTGGACTTGGACCTTGTCGCACAGGCCACGACTAACCGGGCCATGGACACCCCCGAGCTTCCCTTTTCACTCTTCAGAGCCTCCAAAGTGTTGGATACAAGCTGTTGAATATAAATTTTGTGCCATTGTTGCAGCACAATCTTGCCCAGGCGCTTGCACCCAACTTTATGAGTGAGGATGCCTTGGTTGCCTTAGTCGGAGCGCTGCTGTGGTTGACACATCATGCAATAATTCAAAACACGATCATTATTAGTATTATTTGTGGTGAAGGTGACTTGAGTCTTGTGTTGCCCGCACATTCTTGCCCGCACTTTCCTTTTCTCTGCGCTGCCCCTCTCTACTGCACACTGACAGACCACACCACTGCTTCAGGTGATTCTCACCCTGCATGCACCTTTGTTTGACAAGCTGCCCTTCTTTAAAGACAAGCATCCGCAGCTTCTTCACAGGCTTCTCCCTCAACTCAACCTCGAGTACTACACGGCCAACGAATATGTGATCTGGCAGGTACCCTCCCGATCATCTTACATTCCCCATGCACATCCAAGCTGCACATAGGTCATAAGTGGTAGCATCGACTAGCATTTTCAACCCTTCAGGGCTCCAATACAGATCTAGGTTCTTGTGGTCTTGTGTTGGAGTTCGAAGTCGGGGAGCATGCAGTGCCTTGTTGTCTGGCGATCCTGTTCGCACGCTGTCTGCTTCTGGAGGCTACCAGTTCGGTTGTATGAAGGAGTCTGCATGGTCATATCATCGCTTTTCGTGGAGTGTAACTTTCACTTACTTGCTTTTCGTGGAGCTGTCTGCAGGATGATCGTGCAAGCAGAATGTTCTTCATCAGTGAGGGCATCGTCGAAGTCCGTGTCAATGTCGACAGGGGAGCTTCCTTCATGCGTGCGTATTTTTCCTCTTGCAGCATGCCATGGATAACATCAGCATATGGCCCTTCCTGTACTGAGATCCATAAGTAACAATAATATCACGATGCTTGTGGCGCGCTCCAGCGGTGTCCTGCACTGCTTGGACACCAACTGTTAGTGACAGTGCTCAGGTGAAGGGCAGAAACATGATGGAGGCACCGCTGTATCGGGCCCTGTGGCCCAAAAGCTCAAACATGCTTTGTAAGCTTGCAGCCGATACCAACTTCTACCTAAAGGCAGTACCGCAGTTACAGGGCCTTTAACACATGATGGGACTATGAACAGGAGGACTCTGAAGACCTTTGCTACCCGAAAGCATGCCGATGACCTTTGGAAGCGCGCCGCAGATATTGTTCCAGACAGTTTCCGTTCTTCCGTTAGTAAGCCTCATTTTTTGGAATCAAAGAGCAACGTAGAAGAGGGCTCCAAAAAGCCAGATGCGCTGCCCAGATGCATGACATACTCCTCTTTCACTAAAGCTGCACCTTCCTTGTACGGCGTCGTGCGCATGTCGCAGCACGCGTTCCGGTCCACCCACACCACTGTCGTGCATCCCTGTTCAGATGTCTCGGAGCTGCATCCGCAGCGTAGGAAGACCCTGCATTTCAATGAAGCTCCCCCTGTGGCCCAGCACAAAACCGGGTCTGCAATCGAAGTCAGAGATGGATCTGGCTCGCAACATGCTCCTTCCAGATCGCAATCCCAGCCCCTGCTAAGTACTTTATTGTCACACAACCTGGCATGCGGCTCCTCCAATGGCTCCAGTGCAGTGGAAGGCCCCCAGAAGCTCCCTAAGGAAGGCTCGAGGGACGGCGCACAAGGCATCCGGCAGGATCACGCCCCCACACAGCAAACTGCAAGTAGCCCTGGATGTGAAAAGAGCGACCTAGCGCCCAAGGAGCAGCCTCCTGAGATGCGGAGGCGCCAAGCGAGCGGCACCGCGGCACAGTCATCAGGGCATGGGGCTACAGGTGGCGGTGGGGGAGGGCGAAGGAGGCGTTCCGAGGCAGCCGCATTGGGGTTGGGGGAGGGCCTGGCGACAGGGAGAATGTCCATGAGCTCAGCGCCTGGGAATGTTGGTGAGAGTACCGAGGAAGAGCAGGAAATGGCACTCATGCATCGCATGATCGGTGTCAGTACGACGCAGTTCCGGCGGTTGGGCAGGCTCAAGCGAGGGCAGCACTTTGGTGAGCGGGACTGCTTCCTCGGGCAGACCCGCGCCGTGTCTGTGGTGACTGTGACCATCACTGAGTTGTATTGTCTGGAGCGCAAAGTACTTGTGGATGCCATCGCTGAGTGGCCCCAGCTGGCTGAGGACCTCAGGCTGTCTCGTGCAACTATGGACGAAGGTGAGTACAACCCATAACCCCTCCAAAAGAACGTGTTTTATTAGGAGTTGCAAACCCAGAACACGAACAACGTTGCTTCTGGCGGTTTGTCACCTGTAAACGTCTTGAAAGCTGGCCTTTGGCTGTGTAGCATACGTCAGCTACCCTGTCTCTCTGGAAGACATACTTCAATGTTGTGGCATATTCCCCAAGTGTGCTGGAAAAAAAGGCGTTCGTGGTGGTTCTGGTGTGCCATTCGAGTCAAGCGGTGGGGTTTTTGGTGTTAGTTCTTCTAGCTATTGGGGTTCTTGCCCATTGACAGGCTACTGCAGGCCTGCCTGGCTGGTATTATAGTTAACAGGATAATCCAATTGATGATCTGCACCTGCTTTCAAAGGGAAATTACTCTTACTTTCCTGTGCCCAGAAGCTCCAGCACATTATGGACCCCCCCCACCCCTACGCAACATGATTTGTGCTACCTGAATTGAACAGGTTTCTGGACGAGTAATTCTTGATTTTAGTACGGAAAAGTGGTTGTGCAAAGATGGTAAGTCGTGGCTCCACAGCGTGAATCATGATAGTACACGCTTGGCCTGTTCGGGACTTCTGGCCCGCTGGATTCATGTGATTGCACATGGGGTTGCTAAAGTGCATTGTGTGCAGTGGCTACAGCCCCAGACGAACCCAGCTTCAGCAGAAGGATGTCTGGGAGGAAATCTGAGGGAGGTCCATTTCAGCGCAGTTCTCAACCAAACAGTTCAGGCAGAGGCAGCCACCACCACCTGCAAGCGTCCATTGGCAGCCAATCCAACCCTGGTGAGTCTCTTACGGCCACCAACAGCAGAAACATGTTGCTCTGCATTGCAAAGCATGTAGTTGAACGAACATCAGTATCTGTGTACTTCCAGGAGGCACCTACACGCCTCCTGTTTTTCACAATGGGTTTTCTCCTGTGTCGAACCCGTGACTCATGTGCCTGCTAACACTGCTCAAAACAGTGTTGAATTCCAAGTTTGACAGGTTTTGAATCTACCCTTTCACTTCATTCAGACACGCAAACTGTCTCGAAATTCCCTCTGTGCGCTGTAGCAGAGGGGGCATATTCTGACAGCACGTCGAAGGACAAAGAAGAATGAGCCAAATTCTTGAACTTGACGACAATTCCAAGGCTGCTGGACCTGTGTGCACGTGGAACTGACGAAACCTGATGTGATCCTGAGCACACACCTGTCAGCAACCGACGCGTTTGTCAAGTCTCAGATGAGTTGTGGATAAATTTTCATGTAGAGGTAGCCAGAAGAATGATTCGTGTTAGTACAGCACTGCAAACTAGTTCATTTGATCTCCACACTGTGGTGGGAGGTGCAGCTCCGGAGTTTTGATTTCTGAAAGCAGTCGTTGATTCTGTGTGCTTTGGTATACGGGTTGAGTCTGTTTCATTTTACACCATTGCAAGTTCAGGTTAACAGTGCACCGTTGCGCAATGTTAACCTGAAGAGGTGAGAGGTCGCATATGTCTGCTGCAAGGTTTAGCGTTACAACATGCTTCAGTATGACGATGCACGAGCTCTCCCTTCGGGAGAACCCATATGTACTGAAGGCTTCAGGATGACACCTGATGGCTTTTTGCTGCACTCGTCATGATTGTCAGCAAAGGGTGTCTTGTTCAAGACATCATTTAGCATGCTGTTGGAGCAGTTGGATGATAGCCAGCCTGTCTTGACCTCTGCACATTTGAGCTCACATGTCCAGTGCTCAAGGTATGTTGACTTTGTTCCACAACTTGCAGACCGTAAGAAGTATGCAAGGCACCTGTGACAGAGGCCGGCCTGTAGACACAACCCTGATGATATTCCGCTTCTTTTCTGTTCACACTTACACCTGCTTGCTGTTACGACACCACCAACCTACATGTCCCCTCTGTACCGACCTTCTCTTGCAACCAACAACAATAAACGACGCACCACCACTTGACTCTGCTCTACTTTCGCTCTGAACCCCTTCTCCAACACACTCACCATGAAAAACTCAATGCATGCAAAGCGAGACCACGAAAACTGGATCAGAATTGCCCAACGCATCCTTTTCGCCATTCATGCCATCTGTAAGCCACTCCATCAACATCCACTTGCACAGCCACCAACGAGGTGACGGTCTCGTCTCGTTTTGTGCCCTTTTGCTGTGCCAGTATCGCCGCTAGGCGCACCTCTCCCCACCAACCATCTGCTCCGCACCAGACCTTGCTTGTGCAAGGCGTGATGCAGGTCGTGTAGCCTCGCATGACTCACGTACCGTGGTCCAAGCCTGCCCCCATACCATCCAATACAGCGGCAGCTGCCTAGCACCCTGGACTGGGAGGACAGCGGGCGCCCACACCCATGCATGCAGCGCATGCAGCATCCTCAACAGCTCCGCCAGCCAGGAAACACTGTGATGCAGCTCCGCACACAACTGCCCGATTCTGTAAATTGTCATGCGTTCAGGTCATGCGTTCAATCATGCTTTCAGGCACGCACGCACGCACACTTCATCTCGCACAAGCACGCTGCAGCACACGCACGTTTTCACGCACACTTCAGCGCGCTCAGCCACCCACTCAAGCACGCTTACCCGTGCTCAAACACGCTTACCCGTGCTCAAACACGCTCCAACGCTTTCAAGCACAGCACAGCACAGCAGAACCTTCAGACCCTCTTCATGAGCTCCAGGGCCTCTGCCAGCTCACTCGCGTTGCTCTTGTCAGCGCTGTGGTACCTCAGGCGGCCGCGCAGGCGGTCCACCTCCGGCACCTGCCCCAGGAGAACGCTCAAGGACTCATACGCCTTATGCCAGTACTCCAGTGCCTCCGCTGGACACGCCTTAGCTACTGCGCCGTCCCCGAGGGACCGCCAAGTGGCCGCGAGATCGTACCAGGCGGGTGGGTAGATCTGCAGCATGCGCGCTGCGTCTGAGTGTTTGACATCTGAGTGTTTGACAGACTTGCCCTGAGAGAGGGGGCTACGGCTGAGAGGTTGGGATAGACGTGCGCTGATAGGGGATGCTGAGGGGCGGTGTGCTGATGGCGCATTGTTTTGGCTTTGGTGCGGAGGTTGTGGTGGTGCCTCGGTGGTGATGTAGGGTGCGATAGGGCATTGATTTGCATAGATTTGCATACAATGGACAGTGTGTTATCACTGATCAACTTGGTAGTGAGAATAGCTAGAGTTTCTCAGTAGTGATAAGAGACAGACAGACAGACAGAAAGACAGACAGACAGAAGGACAAGCAGACAGAAGGGCAGACAGACAGAGAGAGAGACAGACAGAGAGGGGGGAGGGAGCGCAACACGACTGATGGCGTTGCTCACAACAGAGATTGTGCGCCAGAATAGACTCAGACTATCAAAACAGAGACTTATGCCAATAGACACACATGATCAAAACACTGCACTGCCCACTACAACCCAGCACCGCCACCCCGGGTGCAGGGCCTAGGACTAGCTAGACCGCAAAGCCTATGCATGAGGGATCCTGGAAACCCTTCCGAGGACTCAACTTCAAGAATCGGGCAACTGGTTCCCTTCTGTTCGGTTCTTATAAGAAGAAAACAAAAGCTATCAATCCGCCTGAAGCTGTCAACCTTGCATGATGAGCGCTTGGTATATTGTGTTGCTACGTGGTGGCAGGAAGCTGCAGTATTCGGACCTTTTCTTTGCCTTTTATGGCCTTCAATCCGTACTCGAGTGCCTGCCTCATGAGCACCTTGGCCTTGGAGGCGTTCACAGCGCCAAGCTTGTTGCTCTCGTTCACCGCGAACTTCATCAGCTCTGATCGTGCCTGCATGCATGCACTTGGAGTGGCGCGTCACAAACCGGAAAGGTAGTTAGTTTTTTTGCTATGGAGCCTGTAACTTTACACACAGTGTTTTTATGTTCGTGAATAGGCATGAACGCAAATGCGTTCGTATTACCGAGATGTGGCTGTACCCACATTTGGCCACAGCAATACCAACTCATTTCTATGATAGCTTGTTCAGTTCGTAGCATATCTTGTTGGTGCTAGGTTGTGTGCTAATACCAAAAGCACCCGACCCAGGAACGATGGTCGTATTCTACCGATAGAATCGGTGATGTCACTGACATAGTAGATTCGCACTGATATAGATTCGCCCAGAATCGTAACAATTAGCCACCAGGGCCCCATTTCTTGCTTGAAGCATGGCTGGACCTGAGTCAGCTGAGGTGAAGCTCGCAGTGTTGCTTTTAGAGCCGATTTATCGGCCTGGGCCGAAGTAATGAGTTGTTTTGAGCAGAATTCACCCCAGAAAATCAAAGGAAAATAATGAATCGTTCTATGTACCGCCCCCGAAGAGTAATATTTCGCCGAAATAATTACATTTTCGAAATTCGGCTCTACAAGAGCAACCCTGGAACCACAACCCTGGTGTCACGTCCACCTGACAGGAACCCTAGTCGTGTAACACAGATTGTACGTCGTGTACACTGAAATCAATATTCGATGTGTACATTGTTTGTTTTAGTTTACTTCATAGCGTCCAGCCAGGCCTATTCACTACCTTTCCGGTTTGCAAACGTTCGTAGTGACCAGAAGCTTCAGCGTGCGCAGTGGCTACAGGTGTCTGACTACGTCTGCCGCCTTGTATTGGTGACTACTCCGCAGAAACCGCCGTAACCCAATTCCATTCAGTGTTGCAGGTGCCCCAGAAAATCACGCAAGCGACTCATCACACCTCGATCATGACCTCATGCGTGTCGGACAGCCCCCCACTGACCCCGGCTGCCTCGACCCGCTCCAGCAGCAGCCTGCCCAGCGTTCGCCTTCCTGTGTGGAGCAGCTCGCGCGCCCACATCACGCCCACCTGCCCAAACGCAGCCGCTGACGCCACCTCTAGCCACGATGTGTCCTCGTCGCCATGCATGCATGTCTCCCAGTCTCCAAACAGCCGCACGTGCACTGCCCACCCTTCCTCTATTACCTGCATGCATGGACAATGCGTTGCCTGCAGCCGAAGCATACGAGCCATAACGCATGCCGAGGTAGACAATGCATGGAGAGAGGAGGAGGTTACATGCCAATACAGAGCAGCTCTCGCCCACGGTTACATAAGCATCCACCGCACCGCTGGCTTTGTGCGTGATGACTAAGCCTGTGCCAATATACGGAGGGCATGTGAGATTATACGGAGGGCAGCTGAGTAAGCTTAGACTTTCCTATATCCTCCTTTGGTGGGGATTTCGACAATGTCCTTTTAGCGCAACAACGTCCAGAAACTTTGATGTTGGGAAGTCATGCATCAAGTACACCAGCTGCCGCACCTGCTCATGCCAGAGGGGAGTTGTGGCTTGGGGGTCTCGGCTGCCGAGGGCATGCGAGGGCTGCCAGCCCTGCTTGCAGATGGCCTCCACTGTCTGTTCGGTGATCTGTGGTTCAGTGCCCGCCTGTGGCCTGCCAGCCCCTCCTGTTAAGATGTCACCTGCAAGCACCACCTTCTGTGTGTCTTGTTCTGCCTTGTTGGAAAAAAATATATATATAAAAACACTGCTTTTATGAACAAAATTGCCATTCGAGTGAAGTGGTGAACGTTTTGTGTTAGTTGCTTTTGGCTATTTGGGTTCATGCCTATTTACTACCTTTCCGGTTTGTAACGGCTTTTATGGACAAAATTGTGACTTTTTTCTCCTTTCCGTATAAAAAAACGACGAGAAGAACTTCAGAAGTATGAAACTTTTCTGTGACACAAACTTGAGTTCCAGTGTGACCTCTTACAAGCCGAAAGGGCGGACCGAAGTAGCCAGAAAGTACACGCACAACGAAACCGCCCCTTTGTTTGAATTGCACAACAGCAAAGACAATCACGAGACTCTATCCTTGCAAGAAACACTTCTCTTGGCCACAGTTACACTTCACCATATGAGTTCACAGATGCTGACTGACCGCTAGTTCACGGCACTTGTTCACACAAGAGTTCGCACCCTGATTCACAGAACCTATTCAACCTCCAGTTCACACCACGAGTTCACAGTATGTGTTCGCACGACACATTCATTGGAACCATAACTTCACAGCACATGTTCACATAGTAACAGACCAAATAGTCTCCTTTCAGCAAAATAATGTTTTCCTTTCAGAAAATCACACCAGAGGTCTCCACTGGATCAGTGTTCACAACGCTTGCCCAGCAAAACCGCTCCTGTGCACGTTCGGAAGTCCGCGCCACTGCGCACAGCGCAGCATCCCTTTCATTCGCAGCAAGCTTGCTTGATACGTCAGGGCCCACAATGTGCGCATACATCGTGGTGTCCAACCTGTGTGTGCGAGCTGCATGCATGTTCTCGGTGCTCGGGAGCTGCATGCATGAAGCACAGCATCAGTTCTTGCATTCGCGCAACCGAGTGCAGACCCAGCGTGTGTTGGAACGCGTCTCTGTGTTGACGTACCAAAAAATGAAGATTCTTTCGAACATAAAAAATGTCGCTGAATGCCATGAAAGGGTCACAAATTCAGAAAAACGCGAGGCAGAGGTAGAGCCCCCAGGAGGCACTTTGGAGGGGGGTGGGAGGGGGGTTTCGGGGACTACGCCATACACATTTTGAACTTCGGCCTCAGCGCAACAGTGGCGGAATTCATACAACTTGTTATAGGGGAAACCACCAGAGACCTTCTACGCACACAGCTCAGTCGCTCGCAGAAAAGACGAGAGGTGGCTCTGGACGGACTGGGATTCGAACCCGGGACCTCGTGGTAAAGCACTTCAATGCTCATGGGCCGGCGGCTGAGTCGAAGGGCAATCCCAAGACCATGTGAAAACCCGGCGCCATAAAAACCAAGATCGGACGTTGGTGGCAGGGGACGCTTGGCTATTTGCATTTATGCCTATCAACTACCTTGCTTGTTCGTTAACATCGCGGCACGGGGTGCACATTCCATGCACTACTGCTACATGCATGCAATGCATGCAATAGCGAAGAGGCATGCAGCAGCCAGAGCAAGCGGCGGGGGGCTTACTGCTACATGCACACAATATCAAACAGGCATGTGGCAGCCAGAGTAAGCGGCGGGGGGCTTACTGCTACATGCATGCAATGCATGCAATATCAAAGAGGCATGCGACAGGCAGAGCAAGCGGCGGGGGGCTTACTACATGCATGCAATGGCGAAGAGGCATGCGGCAGTCAGAGCAAGCGGCAGGGAGCTTACTGCTACATGCATGCAATGCATGCAATATCAAAGAGGCATGCGGCAGCCAGAGCAAGCGGCGGGGGGCGCACATGCGGGCATGAGTCGAAGAAGAAGGACTGCTGAAGCTCCTGGCGGCTCTGGAAGGAGGGTTGCTCGAGGCCACAGTATGTGATGCAGACCTCCTCGCCCGCCTGAATCGGCCGCACAGCCCTGAGGTTCAGCACGCCGCTTCTGAAGATCTGGGCCACATTGGGCCTGCACACTGCCACCCTCATGAGAGATGACATCGACAGCACTGCAGACCTCCTTAAAAACCGGAAAGGTAGTAAATAGGCATGAACCCAAATAGCCAAAAGCAAGTAACACAAAGCATCCACTACTTCACTCGAATGGCACAACAGCACCATCACGAAAGTCTTTCCCAGCACTGCAGAACTATAAAGTGCATGAGTAGGAATAGTGCAGAGAGGTATGGATGTAGGAATAGTCAGCAGTAGGAATAGTGCAGAGAGGTATACATGTCCAGACTGCAAGATTCAACCCTAATCGTTCCAGTTTTTTCGTGCGTGACCAGACTGTTTTTCTGTGGCTGATCGCTGCATGATTACAGCACGCATGCAACCCTATAACTGCTGTATAGATAGCATTTGTATCGCGCAGGACTGCACAATCGAGGCTTGCTTTTGTTCTCTGGAGGCAAAAAAGAGTCTTTTTGTCTGCCTATTGCTTTTAGCTGTGTAGGTGCGTGGGTGGAGCCCCTCAGGATCCTGCCACATGCCCAAAATACCGTACACGTTCTGGTAACACAAAGGCCAAACAAGACACACAAAACCCCAATCCAGAATCCAGAAGTATCATGCAACATGTAGCGCAGGAGGGTAACCGTGAAGTTCCCACAGAGAACTCCTCCATGGCCCCTTAGCAACGCATGGATATTTGAGTTCAAAAACTTCCAACACAAACCCTAGCCCTAACGCGCTCAAGCATGGACACCACACACAGCAAATAAAGGGGGCAGACAACCCTGCCAGGTCTGCCCGGGCGCGCTGCAGTCTGCAGAGTGCGCACCCAGGCCCCCTCCCCCCTTAGGACAGATGTGCCACTCCCCACCCCCCCCCCCCCGGGCACTCAATTTGTCACTTTGACATTGAGCGGCGGAAATCCCGCACTTTCTCAGGCGCCTGTAGCAGCTTTGAGCGTGTTGGAAGCCTAACAGGCCTTGAGCATGTGAAAAGCCTGGCATGCCTGTCAAGCTTGTCAACACCCTGTGAAACCCCCAGGGGGTGAAGCTTGACAACCTTGACAACCGCCTGTGGGACGGCCCTCTAACCAACACGCTTGACAGGCCTGAAATGCGCATGAACGCCCACAGCAGCCTTCACCAGGCTCATGACCAAAAAAACCTGCCGTGAGCCACCCCCTCAAAACCTAAAACATACTGTGGCGTACTTTTCGGTCTGCAACATGCATGCAATGTGGCGCACGCACATGTTGGCGTGATTCGCCATCGCACAGATGGGGTATATTCCGAGCCCGACGCTGGTTCCATCATCCAGCGAGATATTGAGACAGTTTGCAGCAAGCTTGGCAACGAGCTGCATGCCCTCAGAGTTGTTGACGTCATCGAGGGTTCCGCGTGGGCCGCTGCAGTGCGCGAAGTGCCTGCATGCATGCTGCGCACCCCTGTCACCACTTTCTGTGGTTGAGTTATTGAGGACTGAATTATCGACACGAGGCTGTTTCATATGGTGCGCCAGTCAGGGATATGGTTAGGATTGGGAAAGACATATTCTGTCGGTGAAATACAGTCTAGTCCCGATTCGCTGGACCTATGAAAGCTTGTTTTCCACTGTACGTCGCGATGTACAGTGGAAAATGTGTCGGTTTTCGTTTTCGTGCTGCAAACACATTTTCAGACGCTTTGCCATACAGAACTCGGTTGCTCGGATGGTATCATTGGCCGGACTTTTTTTGGGGTCATAGGCACTTGACAAATAGAGACCACGCTGTAATTGTTAGCAGGCACGTACCGCAGCATGCATTCACCACAGCAGGCAGCAGGGTGCGCCACACCATGCATGCATGCACAATATCATGCATGCATACATTCACCGCCGCATGCATTCACTACAGCCAGCAGCAGGGTGTGCCACAGAATGCATGCACCGCAGCATGCATGTAAGTAGGACTGTGCCAATATACGATTTTGCATTTGCCATATCGTATATTTTCATGCACCTAACAAATCAAACGTTCTTGGGGGTGTAGTTCCCATGAAGGAGTGTCAAAATCCCCATCAAAAGGATGATATACGAAAATATACGTTTTCTCAACTGCCCTCCGTATAATCTCACATGCGCTCCGTATATTAGCACAGGCCTACATGTAAGCATTCACTGCAGCATGCATGCATTCACCGCAGTAGGCAGCAGGGTGCGCACTTCATGCGGCTGCTGATGGCAGCGAAGGAGTACTTCTGCGAGGCGGGGCCATCATTCAGGTGGTCGAGCAGCGCCGAAATGCTGCTAAAAGACCCCCAGAAGCCAGCCCCGGTCTCTAAAGGGCTGCTCGCCTCCTGCAGGCGCCGCCACAGGCACCGGGCTGCCAGCCTCACCATGGTGGCGGGCAGCGACTGCGCTCGCCTTCCTGAGTGCGGCAAGCTCGCCTGCAGCCAAATGCATGAATACGTATCGATACACTCCTGTTTGGCTTCTCTCTCTCTCTCTCTCTCCCTCTCTCGCAAAGCTGATTTCGATATCGGGTTCACGCAGAGAAAGAACCAAACCATGGTGCATGGTTTTGCCTGTGGGTCGATTACTGATGAACAGCAGTTATTACAAAGTCGGGGACACATGTAGCGTAGCGCTACGCTACATGTATCAAAGGTCAGGTACGTTGGTTTCAGAACACGTCAGAAGCTCACCTGCAGCGCCTTGCATTCGAACTTGTGGCCTGCCGCCCAGTCCCGCTTCTGGGCAGCTCTGCTGCAGTACCTGAATTCACAGGCTGGCTTCACGTGTGCTGAGCATGTACTTGCTGAGCATGTACTTGCTGAGCATGTACTTGCTGAGCATGTACTTGCTGAGCATGTACTTGCTGAGCATGTATTTGCTGAGCATGTGTGTGCTGAGCATGTATTTGCTGAGCATGTATGTGCTGAAAGAAAGTGAAAGAAATATCAACCCCAAACAAAAGCCCATAATAATGGCTAAGACTGCTGGGAATCATTTCGTGCTGGTGCTCTTGAGCCATTCGAGAGAAGTGGTGGTTTCACACGCATGCTGCGGATTAATTTTTGCGTTTTGGCCCATTTACTGCCTTTTTGGTTCGTAGCGGCACCTGCAGGAGCTGTGCCTTGGGCAATAAAACTGCTATCGAACCCTGACATGCCTGCAGTGCCAGCCCATTCACACAGATGGCAAGGGTGGGTGCAGGCTGGGGGTGGTGTTCTGTTGGTGTGAACCCCCCGGTAGCAGAGGCCTATATGGGGGGCCTTCCCTGCCCCCCCCCCCCCCCAACACCCTGCAGAATCTACTCACATACTTTATGCATGATAATTCCCCCTATGCTGGCGTTTCTGCCCCACTCACGCCAGTTACTCACTTAACCATTTAGAACGCACCATGGTGAATCTACCAGGCTTGAAGCTCGGCGCATTGGAGTGGGCTGTGGGTGCGCATCGATGCGTGAAGTTGAACAACAGTGGCAGACCGAGCAGCAGTACATGCGATATCAACTCTATTGTTAAATCAACTCTATTACATGCATAATAGCGTATCCAGCTTGCTTTGAGGATCTGAAGCTGTAAACTATACATCTGATCGACTTCAGGGTGAAGATTGTTCATGGAAACGCCCCTCAGCACGTGATAACTATGTGTGAGACCCTCAGGGACGTATTCTAAAGCCTCATATCGGAAGACACACCTCACAAGGCGACATCCTCCGCACAAGGAGCCTTGCTCTGCCACTACTGGGCACATTGAACCGCAGCAGATGTCCTCAGCTTCAGCTTCACTGACTGCATGCGCATATGGTGGCTCCTTCACGACCACATCTCCAGGCTGGAAGTCTTGTGTTGCGACCTGCAGCCCAGATGCAAACAACATCATCATTCGCGTATATTCAACTAGGACAGCTTTTACGGGCTAGTACCCTCAGTAATTCATGATAATGTACTGCTAAGTGCCAGGTTGAAGGGCTGGTAGATCCTCTGTTCGGTCATGTGGCATGCTCTGTGTTTGCATTCAACTTGTCAAGGTGCTGCTTTGCACGCACAGGTGGTACCTGCGGAGGGCGTCAACGAGGGAATGATAATTTAATGTGTGGACATCACTTGGGTACTTGTGGCTGGCGTCCATGGTGTGCAAGTGATGAAGCGTACCATTCCACGACACCTGTTACCTCCATGGCTCGGCATGTCAGGCAGGACCACAATCTTGACCCCATCTGCGATATCAGTGGGGATAGGATGATCTAAATTCGTGTTCAGTGGGATATTAAACATGCCGGGTGACTGCTGCTCTTAGCAACAGGAGCTACGAAACAGCCATCTCTAACTATACGCCCTTCCGAGTCTCCTCTAAAATGAATACGAAACTATCTCTAAAACATCACTGTCCCGGATGCTGTTCGCCTGGCGGTTTGCTCAGCAGACGATCGTTACACAAGCACGGCTACAGATTCAGACCCATCAACGCAATCTCGAGGCCTACGCACATGTTCTCTGCAGCATCTAGCTGATGGGTTCAAAGCCAAATGGCTGCTGTGGGAAGCGTTACAATTGCAAGTAGTGGCTCATTATGCTGTATCTCTGAGATACATCCAGGCGTACAAGTGGGCCGATGGGACGGTAACTTCTCTGACGAACAAGCGGACTTGCAACATGGAAAATGGAATTCTGCTAGCGTGCCGAATTCCTGGTGCACCATGGTGTTTGCTCTTGGAGTTCCAATTCCATGGCTGTCCAGGTTTTTGCGTGCATGGGCACCTCTGACTGTTGCTGCAGAGCATGCTGCCAAAGCAGCCCACTCCACTTGCAGCCCCCACTCAGATAGGTTGGGAAGGTGAATCAACATTCATTCTTTCCACTTTCTGGTAGAAAGAGGGTTGGGGGGAGGCGGAGGGTGTCTCATAGTTCCTGGGCCATTGCCGTGCATGGTCTTGGGGTGACTTTCACATCCCCATGTCCCTGCTTTCAGGGCCCGGGATCGAATCCCGGTTCGATCAGAGCCATTTCTAGTCTTTTCTTCGAGCTTCTGAGCCGGGTGTGTTAAGGGTTTCTGTTGGTTTCCCCTTTCCGCATTGATCCACCAATGCTTGAGGTCCATCCAGGCACCGGCACAGCTTCTTCACACACCCGAGCGAGTTTCAGGTTCCATGTCGAAGCCTTCTAGGGGCTGTATGACTAGGTAATGGACCCCCATCAACACGAAACCCGTTTTTTTTTTAACATACGCGTAGAAAGCTCTCACCCCAGTAGTCATATAACAGCAGGAGCCACAAACCAGAAAAGCAGCTAATACGCATGAACTCAAATAGCCAAAACCACTAGCACAAAAGAACCTCCACGTCACCCGAAGCACAATAGCGGCATCACGAAAGGAAATTCTTCTTTCCCAGGTGACGCTGCCACAGGAGCCCAGCCTTTTACACCCTCAAATTCACGCATGCAAACGTATGCACGAGGCACAAAAAACAATCCCCCCACAGGTGCGCCCTCAACTGCCCCAGTCAAATTCTTCACAGGGGGAACCCTCAGTGAGCACAGGCTCAAAGTACCAAACACAACGGTGTGCGCCACAGGCATCAGCCGCCGCTCCTGGGCACGAGGCAGGCTATCCACACATTAGCGTTCCACGCATTAGCATTCCACACATTAGCGTTCTACACATTAGCGTTCCACACATTAGCGTTCCACACATTAGCGTTCCACACATTAGCGTTGCACGCATGAGCGTTCTCTACAGATCCCAAGAGGGAGTCGGCATGTCGCAGGGAAGCCTTGTCCATCTGAACCCAACAAATTGTATCTCAAGGCGTGCTCAAGGATTGATGCTGACTATTTTACGCAGCTGTTCAATGGATTGCAGGCCTCGATATCGATTTGGATGTGAAACAGAAGGGGTGGCCAACACAGGTATCTTGAACCTTCAGCGTGGATCCCGAGCTACCGTACAGGCTTTTTACCCCACTGCAGAGACTCCCCCCCCCACTGCACTGGACTTCCCCCCCACTGCAGAGGCTTGTTGCCCCACTGCACAGGACTTCTGCCCCACTGCAGATACTCCCCCCCCCCACTGCACTGGACTTCCCCCCGCTACAGAGGCTTGCCCTCCCACTGCACTAGACTCCCCCCCGCACTGCACACGCTTTTTGTCCCACTGCACAGGCCTTTTGTACGCTCTGCCTCAGCTGCCCCAGTCAAAGTCTTCAGAAGAAGTATCGTCAGTGATCACCGGCTCACAGTACCACACAGAGGAGTGCGCCGCAGGCATCAGCCGCCGCTCCCGCGTGGCCGGGTACCACAGCCGCGCTGTGCAATCCTCCGATGCAGTCGCCACAATCCCCCCATCAGGGCTCCAAGCCACAGAATTAACCGGTCCTGTGTGCCCATACAGCACTTGCACGCAGGCCCCAGTCACAGAGTCCCACAGCCTCACTGTGTCATCCAAAGACCCGGACGCGAGCGTACTTCCCCCTGGGCTAAACGACAGGCAGCACACCCAGTGTGTGTGCCCACGCAGAACGTACATCACTGTTCCGGTCTCAACATCCCACACCTGCACATCCCTGCCCCCTGTCGCAAGGCACTGACCGTCTGGCCTCCAAGCTAGCGATCTAACCAGTTCTGTATGCCCGTGCAGCTCCCTGAGCAGCCTGCCTTGAGCCCACAACCGCACGGTGCCGTCATCCGATTTCGTTGCAAGAATTCTACCATCTGGGCTGCAAGCTGAAGACGTTTGACGGCGCATAGGGCCGGTTAGCTCCGGCAGCGGCTCTCCAGTGAACTTCCAGCGTTTGACGCACACCACTCCAGCTCTGTGGCTGGTGCCGGCCTGTGTTGTGATTGTGCCTCCATCGTGGCTCCATGCCAGTGCATTTACTACTTGTGCTGGTGGCTCCTTGGCTGGCTGCTGGTCTTCGAGGGAGTTGACCGTGTACTCGTATTTGTTGGGGGGCCGCTGGTTCGCCCACGTCGGCAGCTTGTTCAATGCATTCAGCACATGCATTTGCTCGTGTAGCGCGGTATTCCACAGCCTGATAGTTCCGTCTTTTGAGCCTGTGGCTAAGGTGACGCCATCCGGGCTCCACACTACCAGCGACAACCCTGCGCGGTGCCCCCGGAGGGTTCCGCATGGCACGTCCATGTCTTCGGCGCCTGGGAGCGCCTCAAACCCTACATCGCGCCAGCTCCTGATGTGTTTAAATATATGCTGAAAGCCGTGATATCTTCCGCCTTGTAAGGTCTGGACAACTGAAAACGCGTCTGGAACAGGCTCGCAGAGCGCCTCGACCTCCGCAGCTTTGGCCGCGGAGGCTTGGAAGAGTCTCTGCACGCATGCAGAGCATGCGTGCGTGTCAGCGGTGGAACATTCTGAAGCCTGCAGGAGGCTAGGCTCGATGTGCTGTGGTGTTGGGGGCGCCCAGCCTCTCAGATGTAATGCGGAGACATGTTGCTCGGCTGAGACTGAGCGCTCAATTGACAACGTCTCGGTTGCTGAGAGTGGCAGCGGCAGCGATGCTTGGCGGGGACTTGAGGGTGTAATAGTTGCTGGCAGTGGCGCTTGGGGGGGACTGGTGGACGCAATGGTTGCTGGCCGTGGCGCTTGGGGGGAGCTAGAGGGTGTAATGGTGTGAGTGCTGAGCTCAGAGCTGGAGAACTCAACGAGAGCATCATGCTGCTGTTGATGGGATTTCTTAGGAGCCTGGCAGCGCTGCTTAGCTGGGTCTGGGCTTGTTGAGAGGTGGCGTGAGGGCCTGGCCCAGTGGGTGCGTACGTGGGCTGTTGTACACTGCACGGTGAGAGCGCCTGCATGCATGGCACCTCTCTCTCAGGCCTCTGATCAGGAACTACAAATGTTTTTAATCTAATCTGCAAGAACCAGGGAGTTGGTTTGGAAGACGAATATGTCTGTAAAGTTACAGGCATAACTCCATAGAATGGCTCATGTACCAGCAACTCAACGCATGACAACTTAGCTTGACCTCGCACAAACAACACAGGACATGCCACTTCCGAAGTAATGCCAGACAAGTAAGTGCAATTGAAGTACCGGTGCAGGTCAGAGTGGTGGTGGACTCACTGTGCAGGCTATGTGCAGTTGCAGGCCGTAGTGGTGATGTAAGGTGTCCTGTGCCCCCCAGACCTTTACTGGCCTGTAATTGATGTCACATATGACAAGTCTTTGTACTCGGTCTGTTTACCGGTAATGCTGGTTTCAGTTGGCAACACTAGGGTTTTAAATTTAAACCCTCAACACGCACCATCATGTTCCCGTGTCAGCACCGTGAAGTCTGGAACTGCCTCTTGTAACCTTCCGAGAGTGTCCTGCCAGTGCGGAAGAGGGATCTTGGGTGTTGATGGAATCGCCCCCATGCCACTACTGCATCGTAACTGACCGTTATAAACTGTCCTGCTCCTCCGCTGCTACGTCAGCACTGTATCGTCCCTCCGCCACTGGCAGCATTGTAGCACTGCGCAGGTCCCTGAACAAAAAGAAGCTAGATATTTCAACTTGACGACGTGAGTACGGAATACGGAATCGACAGCTGCACGAGGGCAGCTGAACGGATCCAGAGTTGTGGGTTGAAATACGGGTGTTCAGTCTGTCATACTGAGCGCACCTGGCACCAGCCGGGAGCACTTAGCAAAGACATAAAGTGAAAGATTTTACGCCATTCACTGGTTGGCACTGTCTGTGCGTGTATCGACGACCTACGCGATGTCTGGAGTATACCAGTTCGAAAACTGTTCGAACTTCCTTCCGCATTGCTTGGTCACTCAAATGTTGCGTACCAGAACACTCCAGACTAAATAGTCGAGATATTTCAAGGCTTAGAAGAACATTTGATCGAGACGTAACACCACGGCGAGCTTGAAAAGTACTTGCCAAGGCTGAACGAGACGCAGGCCCATATCAATATGTGTGCCCAGTTCTGACAGGGAGTGAGCTCGAAACTCTAAACGTTGTGACGTGGCTCTGAGCTGCTCTTCGGGGTCGACGGTTGTCGTCCAGAACAAAGTTCGGCGAAGGTTGTGGCGAAACACCTGTTCTTTGTGCGGTCGGACCGAGACAATGAAATCCGTTTGCTTTTACAAAGAGTTCTGAACGCATCCCACACTCATATAATCAGTTCTAACTAATTGTGAGCCTTGTATGTACAACTGTGCTTCGCATCAGCCCTCCCAGGCCCAGCCGGGATAGTGATGGCAGCAAGACTTCCCGAAAGGAGCCATGAACGCAAGCAACTGGGCGAAGAGCACAGCCGAATTGCCTGGTGAAGAAGCGTTGATTGTACCGGTACCGAGCAGCGTGCACCGGGCGGGTCTTTAGTACAAGCTGTAAGGAACTGACCAACTTGAGCATTTCAAACAAATGTTGGTTAAAAGAAGTACAGAGGTCCGTGACCTTCTCTGCGCCAACACAGATTTACCACACACACACACATCCGCATACAAGAGATTCATATATTGGTAGCATCGAAATGAAAAAGGTCATGGCATCTCGAACCCTGTCGATGTAAGTGCAACCACGCGGTGCCTCCAATGTCTATACAACTGTCGGACAAGTCCATTCTAACCCCAAAAACCATTGATGGATACCCACGCATTTCAGCACGAAGCTGCTGCAGTGCATATGCACGCTCTACCATAGCTGTGTCCCAACACAAATGCTTCCCTAGCACAGGGCATCGTTGCAAGGCGACACTTCGCTGGCACCCCTCTAGACATGGAGCCATGGCGCCTTTGAATCTCTGCAGCCATTGTACTGTTATGAGTACAGATGTTCATCACGTTCAGTCGTGCTGAGATGCCCAGATCCAACACAGACACTTGCACCAAGACCTGTGCGCTTTGTGTGGTATCGTGCCGCGCCACGATCGATGTATACATCTTTCCCTCACACCAAGGTGCTGCAGCCCTGCCTGACCTCCAATACACAGCCATTGTGCAAGGGCCATCACACACACCCATGGGAACTGCTCTCACCAATCAACACTGCCAGCCTCAACTTTCAGCCACACACTACAATCCTTAATATGTTTTGCACACCTTCGCTGCGCCAGCATCGATATCGGAACATACTACAACACTCATTCTGTGGTGCTGTACAATGGCTCGAAAGGCATGCTAGCTTTGCGCTGCAGCCAGTTGTCTGGCAGCCACTGGCAGCCATCCCCTTCCACGATATGCATGCTGTACGCATGCCGGGAAACACCAGACGTGTTGGCATTGCTGCCATGCACGTTGCTGCCATGCAGAACTATGACTGTGCCAGCTTTCACTTCCAGAGGCTGCAGTGAGATGTCATCAAAGGAGGGTTTTCCGCCGGCCCATGTGACACCCGAACCAGATTCATCCAGTACCATTCTGCCTCGTACCCCATCATTGTGGGATGCAGAAGCAGCGAACAGGCAACCGTTCTCTAGAGTGGCATCTTCTACAGCCAGCCAAATGCCCACGCAGCTGAGAGGTTCTGTCGCAAGAAATGAACTGCATATACCATGCTCATGCAAGATTTGCAATCATGCGTAGACTCCTTGAAAACGATGTGCCAGCTAGCTGGTGCCATGTCCTGAAGCATATATGCACACACATCTACCATGAACACTGATGTGTTCAGCCACCTAGCAGCTAGTGAATGCTACTAAACACCAATTTGTTGATGTAAACAACGTCAATGAGCGCTACACGTCTCAGTGGTCAGTGACCTTGTTTACATCAACACATTTCAGTTGTTTCTGCGCCCTATTAACACTCAGGGGATCGAAACAATAAATTTGATGGCATGCTGGACGAAAACAGCACACCTATCCTGGTGGGGCACCACTGGACCTCCAATAGAAGGCTGCTTGAAGATATACATGGACTGCACAGGTTGAGGCGTCCGGAAGCCAAGAGCTTTGTACAACTGCTTCATGGCTTCTGACCTGGAAAACTCTCGAAATATAGGGTCAAGATCATGCAGGGCATGGCCAATCTTGTTTATGCTGAGGCCTTTTGGCTGCTTCAGGTCCCCATTCTCAAGGAAAGCACCCTCCTCAAAGAAACACGAGATACTGCTAGCACTTTTTAGGAAGTACTCGGATGTGAGCTTCTCCTGCATGATGCGGGGAGCTTCACAAACTTCAAATGTAGTTCTGCTGCTGTACCTAGACATCTCCCCTGCTGGCGGGGTAATTGCTGTCACGATGTATTCACGGTAAAAGATCACCAAGGTCTTGTTTGTGCCATGTGACAAATGTCAGATTGGTTGGTAAGCACCTGGTTGGTGGTGGAGAAGATGGCAAGCTCTGACGGATCGAACTCATCGACAATCGTATTGGCCCGCTGCTGAAGAGCATCCAGCTGTTCGCACGTTGCAAAATCTGGAAGCACTAGGAATCCTGCAGTTTATAGCGCATGTTTCACTGGGATAGTGAGTCGTCGACACAAACAGAGCCTCACACTGGGATACAACGGCTACACGCCACACCTTTCTGCTTGAAATCTTCTATCTGAGACGCTGAAAGATACTGAGCATCCGCCTGGGCGGAGGATGCAGCGTGTCGTCGCATTCCCAAGCTGGAGTGGAGATGTGTTGGGGCACATCGAAGCTGCGAATAGCTTCGACCTGTGAAGCGCATGTGACCATGCATTTAAGCTGCATGTCTTTATTCGAGTGCAGACAGCGACTGCAGTTCCCTACAGTGGTGTGCACTGCCAGGTGTCCAATCCAATTGGCTCCGACCTCGAATCCGTCTATTCCATGCAACAGCAACACAAACGAGATCAACTTGAGCTGTACAACAGATTTGTGTTCTTCAGACGCTTGTGCCTTCACATCTTAAGGCACAAGTGTCGGTTCAACTTGGCCATATCATGTTTCCAAAAATGCTGTGAAATGATAAAAAAAAAAACGTTTGTGCTTCTCAAAAAAAGGTTGCGAATCAGTAGGCAGTATCTGAGTTGTGCCCTGGCTCGTGGTCGTGGCATGGTGTTTCGTCACTATTATCGC